>CAUYPK010086127.1:0-33231 GCA_963574355.1 Loris lydekkerianus | reverse complement strand
GGTCATACAGGTTATTTGATTCCGTGCGCGCACACCTAATCAAATGCACGTAGTCTCCAGTCGTCTTCTGCCATCTGCTTGAGGAGGCGGTGCTTCAGCTCAGTCCACAAGTCATGGCTGAGCTGAAGAGGTAGGTGGCTGAACTGAACTGTATTCCACTGAACTATTTAACCCACAACTATATAACCCACAGCTTGATTACCTGTTAAGCTATGGTTTTTTGCACTTTATTTAAAGTTGTTGTTGCTAGTTTACAGTTTTTCTTTAGAAATAAATATTGAAAAGCATTTAACCTACTGATTCCTCAATTATTGTAATTGTTTTGGGTATATATTTTTATTTTTGAAATTTACCAGTGGCTGCTGCGTTTTCCACCTCAGCTTATACTCGAGTCACTAAGTTTTCCCAGTTTTTAGGGTAAAATTAAGGGGATCGGCTTATACTCGGGTTGGCTTATACTCGAGTGTGTGCGGTATATGAATTTAGATATTCAAGAGTATGACTTATGTACATAAAAATTTCCGTGTGCATGTGCAAAGTTACATACTAAGACACAGAATACATTTATACATTTACTCATGTTGTTTAGATATTAAAAATATTAGGAATAGGCTGGGGATGGTGGCTCACACCTGTAATCCTAGCACTCTGGGAAGCAGAGGTAGGTGAACTGCCTGAGCTCTGGAGTTTGAAATCAGCCTAAGCTAGAGCAAAAATAGTCTGTCTCTAAAAATAACTGGGTGTTGTGGCAGGCACCTGTAGTCCCAGGCACTCCAGAAGCCAAGGCAAGAGAATAAGTTGAGCCCAAGAGTTTGAAGTTGCTGTGAGCTATGCGCCAGGGTAGTCTATGGAGAGCAAAAATTAGGAATAAACAGTATAAAAATTGTTTTATCTAGGATAAATACATTTCTCCTGGATTAAAAAAAAATTCACACCCCAATGCTTCCTTGGGTTATAAAGATTTCTAAGATAGTAAGATAATTCAAAGAGATATCAGATACTACCTTCACCAAGTGAACATGGTCAAGACCACCAGTGAAACCAGGTGGGTATCATATTATCTCATGGGAGACTATAGTAAGAAAGGCACATCACCACCATGATTTTTCCCCAAAAAAACTAAAAGGCCAGCCTACTCATCAAAAAACATCCAATAAATCCAAACTGAAGGACACTCTACTTAACCAGTACTCTTCAAAACTGCCCTAATGATGAAAACAAGACTCAAGACAGCCACAGACCAGAGGGGACTAAGGAGACATGATGGCTAAATGCAATGTGGTAGCCTAGATTAGATCCTGAAAAAGGAAAGGACATTAATGAAAACTCTGGGGAAGTCCAGATAAAAAGTTTGGAGTTTGGTTATCAGTAATATACTGAAGTTGGTTTCTTAGTTAAACTAATGTATGACAGTGATATAGGGGAAGACTGGTTGAGGGATATGGGGGAACTGTCTGCACTATGCCAACTTTTTAAGAAATCTAAAACTATTCCAAAATAAAAAGTTTATTAAAGAAAAATAACTCCAGACATGTTTGTTTATGAAGGTTATGTAGGAGCCACAGATGAACTTTCCTGGAGCAACCACGACCAACAATAAATCCAATCACCAAGCTCAGTTTCCATAAATATTTAAAATGGCAAATACAACACTGAAGGAAAGTGCTAGATTAAGTAAAAAAAAATTATAAAGAACATGATAGTCATCCATTTAACTAGATTACTACACATAGCTTAAAGCCTTCCAGTAGCCTCCTGTGGCTTACTCAAGAAAACCCTAAATTCCTTATGGCTCTGAATGAAACAGCCCCTGGGTTTTCATTCAGTAGAATATTCAGACATATGAGCCTTCTGAGAGTTCCTAAACAATTAAGTCAAGCTCATTTCCACCATAGGGCCTTTGCCCTTGGCTTCCTATTCTCCTGGCTCTTCACACAGTTAGGTCTTTTTATCCTTTAGTGTCAGCTCAATATACCTTCATTCCAGGGACTCTCTGCACACCCTGTTTAATGCAGGGCATCAATACATGAAAGTATCTTTAATTCCTGCACAGTAATCAGCATGACTTGTAATTACGAGCAGTACCTAACTTAACAATTTTTGGATTTTATGATGATGAGACAGCAGTATGCCCCAACAGAAACTGTACATTTAGTATTCATACAACCATTCTATTTTTCACATTCAGTATAGTGGTAGGTTTATCAATATACTTTTGAGCTACAGTGGCTTTATTGGAACATAATCCTAACATAGATTGGGGAGCATCTGTATTTTATTTAACTGTCTAATGTCTCTCTTCACTTGTTCATCAAGTTATTCTAGCAACAGGGAAGAGCTGTCCAAAGAATTCCTGTAAAATGGACTATTCTATTGGAAGAATAAAGTAAATCTATTTCATTCTTATTTGTATTTTAGTAGATTTTAGTTCTGTCCTTTAGATTTTAGTGATAAAGATTAATCCTCTCTCCAGAAGACAGCTCTGTAAGTATCAGTCCACAGCTGTAATATATTGATGAAGCCACATTTTTAATATGGCCCAAGGGACTCTGTAAAATTTCTAAATTGAAAAAACACTACATATTTCATATTTTAGTAAAGCTGATATTGTTGTCAGTTGCAGGAATCCCCCTGCTGGTTATCAACAGCTCACATTTATTATACCCATCTGTTCTGCAATACATACCATTATCACAGAACAGGTGCTTTCAAGAGGGAAAGGATAACAAACAGGAATTTTATTCTTCTACTATATGTCAAATATTAAAGTTATTTGATAATATTTAGTTCTCAAAATGTAAGGTAGCATTTAACTCTTCTGTCATTTCTTCCATCTCTCTCTCACTCTCTCTCTCTCATTCACCGTTTCATTCTTACTGCTACTGTCCATATTTCCTTCAAGCCCTCATTATTTTTCTGTTTTCCTATCTCCAGCTACAAAATATTGGTTTTATACCATCATACTTCTGCTGCAGAAATCAGAATGATTCACAACTACTTCAGTTTCAAGTAGTTGTATAAGCTTCATTTTCAAGAGTCCAAAGTCTTCCATAATCTGACCTTTCTGTTATTTTTTCAGACCATTTCCCAAACTATGACAGATATTTTATGCTTGTATCATGCTTATTGCTAAATTATCTTTCCTGAATCAACAATGAGTCATAAATTTCTAAATATTGAGATATATAACCTTACTTTCAAAAAATAAGACTGCTACAAGTTCTTGGTAAGCAATCATTGTGATGTGTAAATCTTTTCCTATTTTTAATATTTTTCTCTTTTGTCTCACCAGGGAAAATGAAAAGGCTGTTGATTTTCACTTCTACATATTCCTTTTGCTACCAAAAGTGAATCAAAAGGAGACATTCTTAAGTGGCTTTAACTAGCCTTAAGTTACAGTGGAATATGAAAATTTCAAGCCAAATAACAGTTATTACCCAAAGGAAAAAAAGTCATTTTAACAAAAAGATACGTGCATTTGAATGTTTATGGCAGCCCAATTCACAATCACAAAGATGTGGCGTCAACCTCAGTGCCCATCGATTCATGAGTAGATTAATAAAATGTGGTATGTGTACCGTGGAGTTCTACTCAACCATTTAAGAAAAAAAATGAGAGTAGAATTTCTATAAGGTGACCACCATGCAACTGCAACAAACTGGTCAACATACAGACGTGGTCAATATAAGGAACTTCCACTGAGTCCATGTGGTGCATGGCCACTCTGTGAAAATTAGGTCAACTTAAGGAGGTGGTCAATATAGGGAGGTGATCGACTTTGAGGTTCTACTGAAGTTCCTTTTATATCAATCTGGGATGGAACTGGAAACCATTCTCCAGTGAAGTATCACAAGAATGGAAAAACAAATACCACATGCACTCACTATTAAATTAGAACTAACCAAACAGCACTCATGCACAGCCAGAAGTAAAACTCAATGAAAAGTGGACAGGTGGGAGGGGGTAAAATGTACACTGCCTGGATGGTGGCACACTTATATCTGTCTCAAGCAGCACAAAAGTAATCCATGTAACCTAAAAAAACAATAGTGGTAAAAAAAGTGCCCAAAAAACAAAACAATAAAAATTAATAGCTACATGAATAAAAGTACAAAGAATTTACTTATAAATTTTCAAAATGGCTTTAAGTGATTATTGCTACTATTATGCTAAGGACAACAGTATCTAATTATTAAATCTTCTTTATTTTCCCTTTACTAGTCAAACTGAATATTTTTCCAAGGCAAAACATTTGCTTAAATATATAACAAAGATATCATTATATATCTGTGAAAGATTATTTCTACAGTAAGGAAAACTAGTGAAAGGAAAGTCTATTGATTTTAATACCTACAAATTTTATTCATCTGTATTAAGCTAATTAAACTTTAAAGATTTCAAGTTCAAAGGAAAAGTAAGACAATTTATCAAGCAAATTAAATTCTGTGATTACTATAATTCATTCATTATGGGTGAAGTAGTTAAAAATCTTTCCATAAATTCCCAAAGATGTTCATCAAAACCACTTAATACTAACTGCAGGGAAACTGATACCAGTAGTACATTTTCAAAAACCAAAATATATAATTGAAATTCATGTATTTATATCAAATAATAATTAATTGAATTATACCAAAAATCCTTATAGTACTCTACTACTGTAAGATAAACAAAAGTATAATGATGATCCAAGCAAAAACCTAAAGAGAAGCAAGGTCAGACGAACTTAATATTCAACTGCTGTACTTTCAAGCTTTTAATTTTATGTTTAACAGGTTTTCTTGCTCTAAGGTTCACCTTGCTGTTGAACTTGAACCTCCCTAAAATTTTGGCTTGAGAAGTTTTGTTTTTTTAATCTCCTTGCAATGAAAGAAATTATAGTCTGAATCACAAAAATGACAAGAAACCTTAACAATTTAAATAGACAAGCCTTGAAATAATATTGTGATCAAAGTATCAGGCAGCCTAATAAAAGCCAGGTGTTTCAGGCTTATCATCTATGGTACTCATTACCACAATTGCTCTATTTAATCTATTTCCTGGTGACAACAAAAACTTTCTGTTATTAATTCCCCATAGTTATGAATCTGCTTAAGTTACTGCATTTTCTGATAAGACAACTCTGTTCAAAAAATTAAAAAGGAAGGAGGAAGACTCATTGTAAATGTTTTAGAACTGGAGCCATGGTTGGTGGAAACACAGAAACTATAGTGACTCTGTATTATTAGTGAACTATATATATTATGGTATATATATATATATATATATATATAATGTTGGTTTCAAAGGAGGTACCAGATGATTCATCATTATCATAATTTATAAGGGCTCACAAGTTTTATTAAAAAGGTGACCTTATGCATGTACACAAAAAGAACTATTTTACAAATTCTTAAGATTCAAATAAGAGATGTATGCATTGATAAAGGCATACAGGTTAGATTTCGCCAGTTTCTCTTACCCATACACAACTTCTCCATCATTTTTGTATTTCCCTGTTGTTTATAACTTGTTACCAATCAAAACAATTTCCCATCTATTGGTCTTAACTGCCTTTTTTAAAAAGTACTCAAACGTTTCTCAAGAACATGCTTTACAGCTTAATTTGTTTCCAAAAATATTCCACACAGGCAAAGTAAAGATGGTAGGATTATTAAATCTACTTCAACATCTGTGCCAAACAACAAAGGAACAAAATATATATATATCAAAAACTAAAGAGAAAAATAAGAAAAACATAGTGTGATCATGATTACTATTGCTGGATTTACTGCTTTATCTCAACCATCAGTGCCATGACATCTCAGATGAATTGCATGAGCTGTTCATGTGGTGTACTTCCATTTTACAGACAGCTAATTGTATTGTTACAAAGAAAAGTCACTAACTGCTCAGTGCTTTGTGAGTGGCACCCACTGTTCACACAGACTGCTTATAGCTAACGGATCCATTTTCTTTCCATGCTCTCCTCACTTTCACTGTCCTTGGTCAGATGGCAGTCACAGCAGATCGGAAGCACTGCACAAAATGCCCCTTAACTATACTATATACTTCGTAAAGAAGGAAATTCATGTGACAGGCTTTATCAGTACTGTCTAAGACATCTGCAAAGCAATGTATTCTAGCAAGTCTTCCTGTGTCATCAGCCAGGCAGTGACTTCCTAAGTCAAAGTAAGCCAACTATTCAAACTATTATCTGTAATTGCATTCAGTGACATTTAATAAGAACATTTTTCTTCCCCTACCCTTCGATCTATACTTTCAATTAGTCTCTCCATTCCATGTAGCAAAATACTAGAGGCTGTGCTGATGACTTTCACCGGTGAATATATTCAACCAACACTACATTTCCATTGACTTAAAGGTTAAAATTATCCTTCAAATTTACTTAATACTGAGTATACATATACCAACTTAAAAAACTTTCTAAAATCTATTGTTAAATTTAACAGTCGTCTGATTTCAGCTGCACTGATAGTAAATGATACCACCAAGAAGTAGCCTTTTAAGTACATTGTGCCTACAAGTCACAGTTGTAGGCATCCATATCACTCATCATGATTCTGACAAAATACTGGAATTATCATGACCCTCCTAAACTGTGCTGGATCACATATGAGATAGGCATATTGAAGTTTCTAGTTCCAAAAGTGCTGCTAATTTTAACACTGGGCTACTCTGGGCCTCGGTTATCTGTTTGAGAACATGCAAACTGAGGCTGGAGAGACCAAGATTATAATTAGTAGTAAAGCCAGGATTTTACCACAAGTTTGGCTAGAACTCAGGCTAGATTCCTGCCTTTCAGAGAGTTTATAAGATCTATATATGAATAATTTTAGAAATATTCTCAACTAAGAGCTATAATGGTCAAACACATATTGTTTCCACAATTGGGTACTAATGATTTTGTAAGTCAAGCTGCCCATAAGATGGACAACTTGAAAAGAAATACAAATCTGGATTCTGACAAAATATCGGAGTCGCACTACTAATCACGTCAAATATTTCATAATGGAGCAGGGAAGTAACCCAAACATGACTTACAATGATCTTAACATTTCATGTAATGTACCATCCTGTTCCTCATTTTATCATCAAGGTATTATATTATACCATTAAGGTATTATATTATCATTTTTAATACAACCCGTCACCTCCTTCTAGTACTGAATCCTTTTAACATTTTGCTTTCAAGGTATTAGTGGTGTTTTCAAGGTATTAGTGGTGCTGCTGGTTGGAGGAAGAAAAGAAATTAAAATATTACAGAAAAATAATTCATATTACCAAAAATCTTTAAAAACTGAGTACATGTGAAGTTATTAGAAGTTGCTTACCGAATGAAGAGGAATCAAAAATAAAGAGAAATAAACTATTTTTGACAATGAAAAATAGGTAATTTGTAAATTTTCAAGAACAAAGTCATTTTACAAAACATTCAGAATCAGTTTGAATTAAAATCTTGGAGATGTACAGATTTATAAATATACATTTGTAACCCCAAGTCATTCCCCAAGTGTACAAGATATATTTCCCACACTTTTATCCACACTTTTATCTCCATAGTAATATATAACCTTTATTTTCTAATAATCTGATTCACTAACAGTGCACCAAGTGCTCCTACAGTTTACGAATTCAAGTCAAATACACTGCTTAGAACAGTTAAGTTCTTTAAATAGCAAACACTTCAAAAAATATCTGCTGCAGAAAAGCAGCAGAGGCCAGTGAAAGTGCCTGGCATATAGCTCTACTCAAATATCAGTCTGATGTATAAACAACAAAGGAAGAAAGAAAGAAAAGAAAAGGAGAAATTAAAGGAAGAACAGATAAGCCTGGATAGTACAGTGAATTGAGGACAAATGGTATTTGTAGGGCTACTGCTGTTGTCACTGCTGCCTGGTGAGGCGAACAACATGCTACAAGTCCACAGAGTCCCGTGTCACAACATGCTACAAATCCACAGCAGGAATGCTCTGCTGCCAGACTCCTACTTCCCCAGGTGCTGGCTATGAGATGAGTAGCATGCCACCAAAACATGTCTCCACAAGGTCAGCATCTGTCCACTTCTGTAAAACAGAAAGAAGACAGATACGTTTCTGCAAAGACCACTGGATTAATTAATTTCATGACCTCATTAATTAAGTAGGGAAGAGGATTGTCCATACATTTAAAATGATGCCTGTAGATTAGATTAGATGTTGGGGGAAGGGGGGGGAGAGGAATGCCTATAGGGTGAGGGAAAAGTATTATAAGCTGGTATGGAGTTATTTAAGTTAAAACAAGAATTTCCTTCATTTTCAACTATATCAGAAAGCATCTAACATGTACTCAGTAAAAATCACTGATTTTAAAAAGGCTATAAATAATTAGCCAGAAGTTGTGGTGGACATCTGTAGTCCCAGCTACTTCGGAGGCTGAGGTAGGGGAATTGCTTGAGCCAAAGAGTTTGAGGTTACTGAGAGCTATGACAACAACACAGCACTCAACCCCAGGGCAACAGAGTGAGCCACTGTCTCAAAAACTAAAACAAAAAGGCAATAAATAATACTCATGGTAGAAAGTGAAAAAGAATGAAAACACCACTCTGAAACTGGTACCACGGAAACAATGAAGATTAATCCCAAACAGGTAAAAAGTTCCAAGAATTGTAAAATTTTTACCTAGGAGATGAATATAAAGTGAACAGAACACTTCACTGGCATTACTAAGATATCACTCTTTTAGTACGAAGGGCAGTTTGGAAAACTCAGTGTTAGCACCAAAACATAAAATTTAATCATAATTAATGATCAATTTATAAACTGACAGATGAGGTAATATAACTGGGAGAATGAAACTGAGCAGCACTAATCCTCAGCAAGACAGGAAGCAAGATTGAACCTGTTGATCAGGACAATTTCTGGAAAAACAGAAATAGCAAAATCTTTGACTACATACTGTAATTGTGACTTTTGACATTTTATTTAGTACTACAACAACTTTTAATGATTAGCCTAAAGTTTAGTAATAAATTCAAATATCTTTACCTAAAGTTGTTGTAGGTTAAAAGTAAGACAGTTTTATTTAATTAAAATTTAAACCATTGGGAACCATAATTTAAGGATTACATTTTTAGACTTGGGAAAGTTAGGAATTTTAAATACTATTTAAGTACTATATCCACCTGTAATTTTCAAATCTTACAGTATTACTTTAAGTCTGCACAAAATTTGAACAGGTTTTACTTGGCTTCTTTCCAAACCATAGCACTTATGCTTTGGGGACCAAGGGAGAGTATAGCGTAAAGCACTTTAATTTCTTAAGCAGAAAAATCTTTTACCTTGACCACATTTTCAATAGTATATCCTTCGATACACAGAGTTTCTCAACTCATTTTTTAAAAGAAAAGGAGTGAAATTTGAAGACATGAGGTAAATGCAAAAAATATTTCTCTATCCTCTAAAATAAAGCTAAACTTTGCTCTTACTCTTATATTTAAAATCTTGGGACACCCAAACTGAAAGAACAAAAAAAGGTATTAAAATATTGAAACTGAAGCTTCATATTTAGATTTTATTCTCATATTCTAATTACCTTAATTAACCAAAAACTAAGTAAGTTTAAGTTTTTAAGTCAAAGTTTCAACTCACAGGCCATAGGCTTTTCTGAATGATCAAAATAATCTAAGTGAGCAATAATCTAAAGTTGATTGCCCTGAATGTTTAGCAGTAAATCATTAAATGTAAACAGCTTAACATTCTAAAATACTACCGTCAGTACCCAAAAAAGGTAAATACCAAGGGGAATTATATCATGATCTGTAATTACTGTACAGATTCTCTCAAGTTACCTGCTTACACAATGCTTATAAAATGATTTATTAAATGTTTAAAACTCATTAAATATTTTATTATTAAATAATTTAAGTTGAGTTAAATGCAATATAGGTTCCAAGAAAACATGACACTAGCATCACTGTCAGGAGGTCTTTCAGGTATCCAAACAAATGACAAAAATAACTTCTCCATTTGAATACTAAAACAACAGTAACATTTGAAAAGTACTGTCAAGGAATATAATTACCTATTAACAACAAAAATGCCAAATGAAATGTGTATATTAGTTTATTCTTTATTTCTAGAGATTCCTGTGTCATTTATAAGGCCCCAGAAATATGAATAATTGAAATACACTTAACGAGATGTAACTTCCTTAACTTCAAATTACAACTGACATCCACATACAAAACTTCACCTCTCCTGTGAAGATGTCCCCCAGAAGAAATTACTAGTTGATACCTCAGTGTTCCCATTTTTTTTCCTTTCTTACTCAACTTACACCATTCTGTTTTACAATTTTTTTATTTACACACTTGTCTTAAAGGCAGTAACCAGGAGTTGGTATCTTCGTATCTTTTTCACTGTCCACTCAATGTACTTTGCTGTATGAATACTGAAAGGAATTACTGTGACCTAATTTTTTTTGAGATATTTAAAACATTTTACCATACCTCCACATTTAACACCTTGAGGTCATTAAGTAAACAAACTCCTATTTCTGCAATAAGTTTCAAAACACACCCCAAAACTTTCCACATAATATTTCTAACATCTCTACCAAGAAAAGTTCTTTTTTAAAAATGCAACAAAAGATAACAGAATTTCTAAAAAACAAAATCTACTAAACAAATCACAATGATCATTAACTATTCACACAGATAGGCAGTAAGACAAAATAATAAATACCACGTCTTTTCACAAGATATCCCCATCTCCCTAAAATAATATGAAAAGTTCTCTCTGTCCCAACTCAACTTTTCCCCGAATTCAAAAGCAATGCAAAGCTGAAACACTAATCATAGGTTTCCAGCAATTTTGCCCAGGGTGTGGGCTGTAACCAAACAGAATAAAAAGAAGGTAAGCCTTGAGGAGGCAAGTAATTAAGCAGAGATTTTCTCCAACATAAAATATGGCTTACTGCAAATAATGTTAACAATACAAACTTTCTCCAAACCCAGTGATACCAAAATAACACCAATGCTGTGAAAACTCTGATTAACTACATTTGTCAATTCCTATTTTAGCCTTTAAAAAAGATTGTTGAAGATTCTTCACCATTGCTTTCCTTTTGAAAGCTCAAGCAAAATTATTATGCAGAACAGCCTAACAGTATTTCTTACTCTAACACCAAACTTGAATAATAAAAATAAATAATTTTCAAGTAACAATTTTCTTCTACTACAAATGAGCAAAAAAGCTAAAAGCTATATGCATGTCACTTCATCGTGTTCTTACTCTAGTGATTACAGATGCCGCACACATTAATGCCGTCTGAGCAAGTTAGGCATCATTTCATTCTCCTAACTGCATTTTAGTAGTACAATGCCATTTTCATGCTTCAATTTGAAAGAAACCTATTTTAAAGGCCAATGGTCATCCTTTGTGACTAACTTAAAGCAAGCAAAATATGTGTCCACTCCAAATACAAAAATTATGACTTTGGCTTTGCTGCAGAATAAAATAAGCTTCTTATATCACCTACAATATTAAATTGATTTAGTCTGCTGAAAAACAAGACAGTGAGTTATTGAATCTGTGCTTAATTCAGTGCACTTTATAACATATTTAAGGAATTCAGTTGTATAAAACAGTATCTGAATCTTATCAGATGAAAATATTTTTCCCTTTTAGCAAGACTTGGGTTGCCTGTCTCAGAAAACAAATTAGTCTCCAGCTCTCCTAAGCTTGATAATAGTGCCCCCTAATGGGAATTTTAATATGAGTTTTTCTACTCATGTTTTTTGTTAAGCTTATAATTCTATAAATTATCTCATTTTCAAATGGAGGGTAAATTCTGTAATACAAAAGTTTATCAAGGCTTAAAACACGCAAAAGGGAGTTACGACAAGTGCAAAAACAAATTGTGAATAACAGAGAAACAAATAATAGAAAATTCAAGCTTACAAGTTTCTAGGTTTTGAATCGTCTTGTAAGAACACAATCCAAGGTATCACAATACAAAATTTTATTTCACACAGCAATTATCATTCTAGCTCTTTTTCTAATACTCAGTTTAAGTAAGCAATAAATATGTGCTAAATAAATGTATCACAAAATAAAACACTGATTCAGAAGTTATTTGGCTGTACCCAGCTCCTAAATATAGGGCTGAGAATGCCACCCACATTTTTTGGCCTCATACCATTACCTTACCACAACGCCTAGTCACAGGTCTACAACCATGAATTTAATGCCTTTCTTCCCTATTACTTACACACACAGTTCCGCTAAACATCAACAATTCAATGTGCGAAAATTCCTTTTTTTGTTAAAAAAGGAAAATGAACTGCAACTAAAGCAAAAATTACCTATTCTGACACTTCCCAACTGCACCTGTGAAACAAACAGGCTATAGTATCAGTATGTTCATTTCAGTTCTCACAATGCATTCCACACTCAGTCAATATTAAGCGTAACATCTAGAAAAATTAACAACAAACAAAAAAATCAATGTATGACAAATAGAAAGAACTACTTACTTATACTTTAATCTTGCAAGAGAGAGAAAAAACAATAAGGACAAAGAAAAAGTTACATAAATCACACAAGGTCCAAAAGGGCCAGTGAGCAGTTATTTTAGGTTTAAGATCAATATGGTCTCTGCTACAACTATTCAACTGTGCCACGGTAGCAGGAATGCAGCCACAGAATCTATAAAGTTTTATTTAGAAAAGCAGGGCGACAGATCATAGTTTATCAACTTTTGATTTAAAAAATGTTTAAATTAGATTTAAAATATCCTCAACACTAGGCACCATAATAAAAACAAACAAAAACTTGCTTCCCCCAAAAAACCTAAGCAACTCAAAATAAACATTAAAATTACAAAATATGTGGTAGGTAGGAGGAAAAAAAAAAAAAAAAAGCTCTTTCCCTGAATAAATACTAGTTTTAGCAGGTATAAAATAACAGACAAGCACTAAGCAAAACAGCGAGCCATTGCTATGATTTAAAATAATCAATAGGTTGGGTGCTGTGATTCAAACTTATAATCTGAGCACTTTGGGAAGCCTGAAGCCAACCATTTGAGACCAGCCTAAGTTAGACCCTGTATCTATAAAAAATAGAAAAATGATCTATGCAGAGCTGCACACACCTGTAGTCCTAACTATTTGGGAGGTTGAGGCAGGAGGATCTCTTGAGCCCAGGAGTTTAAAGTTGCAGTGACCTGTGATGATGATGTCACTGCACTTTAGCCTGGGTGAAAGAGCAAAACCTTGTCTCAAAAATAAACCCAAAACAGCAAACAACAACAACAAAACAGAAAAACTAAACACAACCTATAGAACTATCCTAAGAAGCAACCATATATAAGAAATGTTAGTTTTTAATCTATATTTGATAAAAATAAAAGTGACTAAATTCTAATGCAACATATACTTTAAGATAGAATAAATGGGCTAAGAACCTAAAATTCAAACCTATCACAGGAAAGCTATGAAGAAATACAGGGAACTGCCTCAGATTTTTCACATGTATAAGAGAAATGGCAAACCCCTTAAGTTTCTAAGGGTAAACCAAGAGAAACACATTTATTTATCTTACACAAAAAGTGGATTTAAGGTATGGAATAATGATGACCTATACTCAACACCCTCTAATTTCTGACATACATTTCACTAAGCATCTAAGAGTAACACCTTGTAGGAAAAAAAAAAAAAAAACATTGGATTTGGAATCCAGGAAGCCACAGGTTTAGATCCCTATTCTATCAAATCTTAATTAAATGATTATGGATAAAGTATATACTTTACAGAGCCTAAATTTCCTAATCTGGAAAATGAGACGGATAAGGGCTTCAACTGTGCAGAGAAACAAACGATCATAGGTAATTTACATATAGTACACAGGACACAAAGCCCAATTATATTTTTCATTATTTAATGCTAACTTGACATTTCTCCTTATCTCAGGGTTGTTAAAACATTTTTAATGAGCTTCTTAAAATACATGTTAATGAAATAACATATTAGTCAATGACTTTAAGCCCATAAAGAAGTTATCTTTCAATGATCGAGATCTACAATTAGTAATATAATTTACTTTGTTCATCTACCATAATTGCAATGAACATTATTTCTTCATACGAAACCAAGAATATTATAAAAAGTTAATTACCTGAGAAAACTGTGAAAACTGTTCTGGAAAGATTCTAATAGCAACTGTGCCAGCAACCCAAACAAAGCAAGTACCTTCAAGTGAACCTCTCAAGCTTCTCACTTGTAAATCAAAGGAGAATGTATTAACAATTCCTTGTCTTACTGAAATAATATGCCCATAAATAGGGGTATAGAGATATTCTAACTCTGCCAGAATGGACTACAGAGAAATCTCAACCCTAATTCTGTTGGAAGTAATACAGAGAAAACAGGGAGAATACAGATAGTCTAAAAAAAAAAACAAAGGATGTATATGGCATGAAGGTTCAAAAAAAAATGCAAGCATACTAGTACTAGTTCCTAGAACAAAAGTAGCCTTGGTTATTTTCTAGAGGTATTCTAGAGGTGGAACTTTAATGAAAAATCAATGTACAGACAAATTGCAAAGTATATACCTAACTTCACCAGTAATATACTTTATGTCTATTAATATATATGTTCAAAGTATTAAGAAGATCTGAAATCAAATGAAATAAGTAACATTTTATCAAAGTTAAAAGTGATCTAGCCAGAGTACAATGCCTTGCCCATAATCCCAGCAACTCAGGAGGCTAAAGCAGGAGGATTGCTTGAGGCCAAGAATTCAAGACCTGATCTCTAAAAAATTAAGAAAAAAAAAAAAAAAACAAAACTGAACATATTAGCAGGGCATAATGGCATGCACCTGTAGTCCTAGCTACTTCCTGGGAGACTGAGTTCAAGGCTGCAGTGAGCTATAACTGCACCACCACTACACTCCAGCCTGGGCAACAAGAATGGTAACTCATCTCTTAAAAAAAAAAAAAAAAAAAAAAAAAGATCAGGCAAAAGTTACACAGAAAATGGTGAAAAGAAAATTAAGGAAACAATACAATTTACAATAGCATCATAAAGAATAAAATACTTAGGAATAAACTTAACCCAGGAGGCAAAAGGTATAAACTGAAAACTACAAAGCATAGCTGAAAGAAAGATAGAAATAAGTGGAAAGAAAAGCCCTGCTCAAAGATTAGAAGACGTCATCTTGATATGTTATCAAAATTACCCAGAGACAGATTCAACGCAAAGACATTATTTTTTCAAATAGAAAAATTCATCCTCAAATTCATATGGAATCTCAAAGGACCCAAAATTGCCAAAATAATTTTGAATGAGTACAAAATTGAAGGTCTCACACTTTCTGAATTCAGAACATATTACACAGCAGCAGGAAACAAACAAGGGTAATACTTAGGCTTTTCTAAAACATTTACAAAAGAAAAAGAAAATAAAAAGGGCAGTACTATCATAAAAACAGATACATGGACCAATCTAATAGAACTAAGAGCCCAGAAGTAAACCCTGGCATAGATGGGGCCCAAGTGATCTTCAACAAGGTTGCACAGACCACTCAATGGGCAAGGACAGTCTCTTCAATAAAGAGCACTAGAAGAATTGGATATCTACACAGAAAATAATAACACTGGACTCTTATCTTTCACTATTTACAGTACAAAAATTACTTTCAAATAGATTTAAGGTTAAGACCTGAAACTATAAGATACCTGGAAGAAAAGAAAGGAAAAGCTTTATGACATCAGATTTGGCAATAATTCTTGGATATCATACCAAAAACACAGGCAACTAAAGCAAAAATAGACAAATAGGACTATATCAAACTTAAAAACTCCTGCACAGCAAAGGAAACAACACAGTAAAAAGGCAACCTAGGAAATGGGAGAAAATACACATCGCAAACCATATATCTGATAAAGGGTTAATATCTATAATATATAAAGTACTCTTTCAACTTACCAGCCAAAAAAAAACCTGATGTTAAAATGGACAAAGGACTTGAATAGATGTTTCTTCAAAGATACATAAATTAGTAACAAGCATTTGAAAAGATGCTCAAATCTGCACCCACCAGAAAGGCACAAATCAAAACCACAATGAGATATCTTACACCCATTAAAATGGCAATATCAAAAACAAAGAAAATAACAAGTGTTGACAAGGATGTTGAGAAATTGGACACTTTGCATGGTTGGTGAGAACGTAAAATGATGCAGCTGCTATGGAAAACAGTATAAATGTTCCTCCAAACATTAAAAACAAAATTATCATATAATCTAGCAATACCCCCCTACTACTAGGTATATATCCAAAGGAAATTAAAAACAAGATCTCAAAGAGATATTTGCATACCCAAGTTCACTGAAGCATTATTCACAATAACCAAGATGTGCAAGCAACCTAAATGATCATCAACAAGTGACTGGATAAAGAAAATGTGGTATATACAAACAGTATATATTGTATATATACAGTGTAGATATTGTCCAGCCTTAAGAAAAGGAAATCCCATCATATGCTGCAACATGGATGAACCTGGAAAACACCACACTAAGTAAAGCAAGCCAGTCACAAAAAAAAGATCAGCGCTTGTAGCTCAGCAGCTAGGGTGCCAGCCACATACACCAGGGCTGGCGGGTTCAAACCTGGCCCAGGCCTGCCAAACGACGACGACAACAAAAAAATAGCTAGGCATTGTGGCGGGTGCCTGTAGTCCCAGCTACTTGGGAGGCTGAGGCAAGAGAATCACTTAAGTCCAAGAATTTGAGGTTGCTGTGAGCTGTGATGCCATGGCACTCTGCCCAGGGCGACAAACAGACTCTTTCTCAAAAAAAAAAAAAACAAACAAAAAAACAGTTATTGAACGATTCCACTTACATGAGGTATCTATCTGAAGTATGGTAGGAAAACTCTAATTAGAGACTTCCAGGGAGTGAAGAAAGTAAAGGGAGATTGTTCAAAGGATACAGAGTTTCAGTTTTGCAACACAGTCTTACAGATCTGCTGCACAACATTTCTGTGGTGTAAACTTAAAAATGGTTAAGATGGTCAACAGGTGAGAAGTTATTTTCAGCTAGATTTACAACAAATCTTCTAGCGTTGACCTTGGCCTTTGTTGTGATTTTTTAATTATTATATGCTTTTGCTAACAAAGCAGTTATATGTGTAGCACAAAAAGAAAATGCTTCTGAAATGCTTGAGGAGCATATTCTTTCTAAAATGGACAACTGAATTAATCTCTCCCTAAACACTGAGTCATAGAGAAGGGGATGGATGTAAGACACACACGCGATGATGATCTGTCCCCTTCACAGTTCGGCAACCTGGTTTCATACTAGGAGAGTCAACATCAGCAAAGTTCCTATCCAAATGACTACAAATCAGAATCACAAATTCCAAAGTAAGTAAAGGTCAAAGTAATGAGGTTTATGATATCAATGCTCATTCCTAAAATTTGTGTATTTTTTTGAAAAACTCTATAATCAAGTGAATTAGGTTAGCCTGACAGAATCCTAATAACACAACAGAAGTTACATGAGAACAGTATTAATATCCTCTTGTATGTAATGCAAAGACATTTACCTTCATCAAAGTCTGCATCATCTTCCGTGTGCTGAGGGAAAGGAAAGCAGTTGGTAATTTCAAGCCGATCTTCCACAACCAGGCCCAAAAGCACTCCCTGAACAACTTCAGTTCCTTGTCCTTCTTCTTGGTAATGTTTGATTATCTTTAATACCACCTAAAGAAAACACAGAAGGGAGTGTAAAAGCCTTGATAGTTCAAATTTCCTTTATTTCTATGAAAAAACAAACACACTATACTAGTGGGTTTTCATAAACCTTACAATTACATGATAGGACTAAACAAATGTCTTATAAATCATATCCTTTACCCTTATATAAACAGTGAAGTTCCCATAATCTAAATGCATGTGTGAAACTCCATGAGTTTGAAAACATGTCAAAAATTTCCATGTACAGTACTTATACCCTCAAGTTAAGGCTCCTTAAAAGTCCGGCACCTAGGAGTTTCCTCAGCCAAATCAAACAATACCCTCTTAACATGAGGCTATTATTAGGAAAGTGATCCTGTTAACAGGAAGATGACTTCCTGACATAGATGAGAAAACCATTAATAGATACGAAGATAAAGATCTCAATTATCTGAAAGCAGAACCCTGTAATTACTTCTGTTTGCCTTTTTCAACAAACCTCCTTAAAGGATGCGAGTGCACATGTATCCAACAACAATCTGGTTGGTAACAGAAGACACAGAGAGTACCTCGTCCCCAGCACTATCTTTCCTCAGTCCGAAGGATACACTAAATAACCTGTAATGAAATAAGCAGCTCTTGAATTCTGTCCTTTAGTATTCCCATAATGATAAAGGAGGTAACACTGCCCATGTTTGGACAATTAAAAGTCTATAATAATAATTATTAATAATTCCTATAACATAGAATTGTTAATGTACATATTTTGAATAGTGCTCAGCACATAGCTTTTATTAATCGTAGTCACATTAATGTTTAATATAAACCCATGGCCAGAAATCCTAAAAAGCAACACAGCCTAAAATAAAATGAAAAGTTCTCAGAGGAAAAATTTGTCTAACAAAATGACAATTTATTAGTATTTCATTGATTAGTGCTTCATGTAACATAGACATATGATTGCTAGCAATAGTAATTAATGAGTTAATAAGAGATTATATTTATGGGCCCTGCCATGTGCCTGAGGCCTAGTGCAACTTCCCGAGCCTGACTAGAAGTAGATCCATGGAGCTACTTCTGTTTAGCAATGACTCAGCAAGGTCCGGCCTGAAACTGCCTCTACCTAGATACAGCCAACGTGGTACCATGCCATTGGCCCAACCCTGTCACGCACCTCATCCCCCGCCTTCTTTCCCGGCCCCTTCCCCACGCTCTATATAAGCGGCTGCATGATGTAATAAAGTTGAGTTCCTGCTTAAAAAAGAAAAGAAATGAAATGAAATCAGAAAGGAAGAGCAAAGAGAGGGAAGGAGGGAGGGGAGTGGAGCTTTGGTGTGTGCCACACCTTTTGGGCGCAAGACAGGATTGTAAGAGGGACTTACCTAAAAAATGCAATCAGTGTAACCTGGTTTATTGTACCCTCAATGAATCCCCAACAATAAAAAATAAAGAAATGAAAATAAATAAATAAATAAATAAATAAAATTGCTAAAAAAAAAAATCCTGAATCTAAGTGTAAAAGCAAAATTTATTAAACTTAACAAAAAAAACATGGCATTAGACAAGTCTCCCATATGATATGAAAAGGAATAATCATCAAAAGTAATAACTGGTATGTTAAAAATTAAAATATTTTGTTCTTGTTATAACACTGGTAAGATAAAAGGAAATAGACACTTCAAAGACAGAGTTGGAGAAAACATTAACAATAAAATATCAAACAAAAGAATTTCAAAACTATTAAGAATATAGTATAAATGTCTTAACACCACAGATAAGTAAGTGAGGAGATGGTTGTGTTAATCAGTCATATGTAAGTAGTCTATCCACATTGTATATCAAATCAGCACATTGTACCCCATAAATACATTAATGTGCACAGTTATGATTTAATGAAGGAAAAAAAAGATGTGCATCCATAATACATAAAGAGCTCTGATAAGGAAATGAAGAAACAACTCTATTAAAAAAAAAAAAAATATATATATATATATATATATATAATGCTTAATTTGACACTTCACAAAAAGAGATACATGAGTGATGAATAATCAAATAAATAAGATTATCACCATTATTAGGCAATCATTAGGGATAAATCAATTAAAACCACAATGGGATATAATTACTATAATTACTGAATGGCTAATAATTAAAAAATTGATAATGCCAATGGCTATCTTGAGTACGTAGTAGTAGAAACTGTCATATATAGTGCTGGAGGGAATGTAAAATGATGTAATTACTTTTTTTTTTTTAATTAAATCATAGCTGTGTACATTAATGTGATCATGGGGCACCATACACTAGCTTCATAGACCATTTGACACATTTTCATCACACTGGTTAACATAGCCTTCCTGGCATTTTCTTAGTTATTGTGCTAAGCCATTTACATTCCACATTTACTAAGTTTCACATATACCCTTCACATGAAAGCTATAACCCAGTTACAACCTAAGAATAGGGGAAAGGAGGAAAGGGAAGGGAGGGAGGGAGGAGGTGGGCAGGGGGGGGATGGTGGGATTACACCTGCGGATGTAATTACTTTTGAAAACTCTTTGAACATTTGTTTAAAAGTTAAACATATATTATTCTAAGAATAATTCATTGAACTCCTAGGTATTTATTCAAGAAAAATTAAAAAATCACATTCTATGCAAAGATTTTTATGTAGATATTCTTAACAGAATTATTCATAATAACAAACCTGAGAAACATTTCAAGTTTATAGTTAATTGGATAAAACATATATGGTATCTCTATACAATAGAATATAATTCCTCAAACCCCAATTGTCAAACTACTCATATATGCCACAACATGGATGCATCTCACTATCCCTATGTTAAGTGAAAGAAGGAACATCAAGTAGAATACTGTTTAATTCCATTTTCATAAATTTTTAGAAAATTCACAATCATGTGTAGTCTCAGACACCTGATAAGTGGTTCTCTCCATCTGGTGGCGAAGGTGGTGATAGCTTGTAAACAGGCATGAAAAATCTTTAAGGAGTCAGGGAAACCTGCATCGTAATTGCAGAAGTAGATTAAAAGTATATGCTTCTCTCAAAACTGTGTTTTTCTTTTTGAGACAGAGTCCTACTCTATAACCCAGACTGGAGTTCAATGGCGTTATCACAACTTATTGCAGCCTCCAACTGTTGGTTTAAGCAATCCTTTGGACTCACCCATGTCATCATTCCTGGATATTTTTTTTTTTAAATATTTGTAGAGATAAGGGTCTTACTTTGTTGCTCTGGCTGGTCTCCAACTGCCAACCTTGAGCAATCCTAAAGCTTCTGAGTCCCCAGATGCTGGAATCACAGGTGTGAGCCACCACGCCCAGCCAAAATTCATTTGATCATACGATTTAAGTGGACAAAGTTAATATAAGTTATGTATCAATAAAGTCAAATTTTTAAAATGTTGTTGGATTAAATACTAATGAAAACTCTAGGTATAAATGGAAAACTTACAAACAAATGAAAACCTCTAACTTTGGAATAGATATATACATACTCTAATGATGAATACTTATTATAGCAGAGTAAATGTGTAATATTCAGAAAATACCTGAGACTTTTCTCCTTCTGTAGAATAATGTCTACCTAGCTGAGTTACCTTGAGGCTAAAGTGAAACTAAATATGCAAAACTTAACACCTGGCAGACATTTACCTCTTCCATTTTATTTTAGAAATCTTATTATTTTTGCTTGTCTTGAGTGTTTTTTGTGTGTGATTCTGACTGCCTGGAATAGTTTTCCTGCTTCATATCTACCCTGTCAAATTTAAGTACTATTCTCATTACGTTTAAAACATTTATATTTTTACATTACCATTCACATATTTTTATTGACCGAATGTTATTTACTTAAAACATATGAATTGCATTCTTTTCATGGGGGATCACCTAAAGTTTAAATCTCCAATTGCATTTATGTGCATATATATAAATAAATAAGCATTTATTGAATAATAAAATTCAACTGCCAAAAACTACATCATAATATGATTTCTGTGCATGTGTGGTCAAAGATAGAGAACACCAAATATTGAAGAAGGAACACTATTATGGAGAACTTGGGATATAAAGACTGTGACTGTGTTTCCCATGAGATCTTAATGCATGCTTTCTTTGCCTTCTGACCCCTCCAAAATGAGCTCTGAACACTATTTGAAAAGCCAGTTGTGAAGGGGAATATAAAGACTTCAGTATGTTCAGATAGAATATATATGGAACTTAAATCTTCAAAGCTGATCCATATCAAAAGGAAGTAATCTATGACTAAGCATCATTGAACTTTATTTCTTTTTTTTAATTGTTGGGGATTCATTGAGGGTACAGAGAACCAGGTTACACTGATTGCATTTCTTAGGTAAAGTCCCTCTTATAATTGTGTCCCACCTATAAGAGACACGTCACACACCGTGACCCCCCCTCCCTCCTTTCCTCTCTCCTCTTCCCCCTTTCCCCAACCCCTGTCACATACTAGGTCATCCTTTGTCCTCACATCAGAATTGAGTATGTTGGATTCTTATTTTTCTATTCTTATGATGCTTTACTAAGAAGAAAGTGTTTCAACTCCATCCAGGTTAATACAAAAGATATAAAGTCTCCATCTTTTTTAGTGGCTGAATAGTATTCCATGGTACACATATACCACAGCTTGCTAATCCATTCCTGGGTTGGTGGGCATTTAGGTTGTTTCCACAGTTTGGCAATTGTAAAACTGAGCTGCAATGAACAATCTAGTACAAATGTCCTTATGATAAAAGTGATTTGCTTTTTCTAAGTGCAATAACATAGAGCTACTATCTACGAAATTACTAGAAGACTTAGCAACCATGAAAGGGAAACTTCTACTTTGATTTGCTCACAGGCAGGGGATTCTGGCATCAATAGTTATAAGGTGCTCACTTTAGCGAAATGACTGTGGTTCTCCTACACCTAGTAGACCCTAAGGCATATTCTGGTAGCTGAGTGAGATACTTCTTTTCTTTTTATTTATTTATTTATTTATTTTATTTATTTATTTTTGTGAGGACGAAACAATGACATTTATTTACAGCACATGGCATTGAGCATGGTACAGAGCTGTCCTGAGGACCAAGGCCAGGAAAGGGTTCTGGAGTCTTAATGATGACTAGTCAGAGTCTGTGAACAGAGTTTGGGCCACTCTTCCCTGAGGTGTGTCTTTGGACTTGCACTAAAACTCCAACTGCACATTCAGACAGCCAGCACTGTCCTGCAGTTTCTTCCTGGTGGTGGACAGTTGCAGGCGGTAATGTCCGAACTGTCACAGACCTTAGAATACATCTTCTGCGGCAGGATGTGGTGGCTCATGACCGTAATCCTAGCACTCTGGGAGGCTGAGGCAAGAGGATTGCTTGAGTTCAGGAGTTCAAGATCAGCCTGAGCAAGAGTGAGATTCCATCTCTACTAAAATAGAAAAACTAGCCGATGTTGTGGTGGACACCTGTAGTCCCAACTACTTGGGAGGTTGAGGTCTGAAGATCACTTGAGCCCAAGAGACTGAGGTTACTTTGGGCTTGAAGCCATAGCACTCTACCCAGGGTGACAGAGAAAGACTCTGTCTCAAAAAAATAAAAATAATTAATCTTATAATAGTCCAACAGTATCACTTTACTGGTAAGAGTACTGAAGCTCAGCTAATGGATGTGAATTGTCCACATTTGCTCAGCCAGGTCAGTGGTAGCAGAGTGAGGACCTTACGACATGCCTCTGGCCACTGAGTACACTGCTCTGTCTACTCTGCCCTGCTTCCTGGGGCTTATATGACATTAGGCAAGGGAAGAAATTCCATCCTTCCCTTGACATCTTAGTTCTCTTCTTGTTTTGTGTCATTTGTTTGCTTGTTCACACGTTCTAGTAGTTGTTGAGTGATTTCTATGTGTCACCCACAGTGAAGACCCCGGCTCTGTCACAGGTTTTTTTTTCTCTCTTTCTTTTCCAGAAATGTTTCAAAACACAGGGTGTATGTGTGTGTGTGTAATTTCATGTGTGCCAGTTTCATGTAACATGGGCCTTAACTAAACATGATGATGACAGCTTCTATTGATTGACTACTTTCTGTATTCTTTAAATATATCACACACAGTTCTCACAGATGCTTTAGGAAGTAGACACTGACTCTTCCCTTCATCTTACTTATGAAAGAAGAAAGAATCTGAGATTTTTTTTCTCAAGCACGAGCTTAAAATCTGGAATTTAATTTTGGGAATATTGATTTCAATGGCCCTGTATTTGCCACTACAGGATCCCAAGGTAAAAAGATTCAGTGAGTACCAGATGATTGAGAAACTGACCAAGGTGTGTTCCTCTAGTAAACAGAAGTAGATCCCCTAGAAAGAAAAACAGTCCAACATGCTGCTCTTTGTAAATGATGTTTTTCTTTCTGGGTGCATATATGCTCTGTGTCTCACTTGTCCAAAGCAGAATCAAGCAGTGTAAGAGATTAATAGTTGCCTTATCATTTCCAGGTTGCATGCCTGTTGTCTACTAATACCGCTTTGACTTTTTGATGGATATGGGTCAGCAAACTATTGCAAGTCCACAATTTCATTCAGCCAGAGGTGGTTTGAGTTTTTTCTAATTCATTACAAGCGTATCTGGGTTGACGAAACATTTTCTCTCAGTGCTCAGTTCTCCTGGCATTCTTGGGCAAGAGTACATATTTGTGATTCAGGAAAACACAATCATTCTCCTTTTGAAGTCGTAACAAAGCTGGAGCATATGGCATCAGGGTCCTGAAGGCTTGCATTCTTTCATCACCTCACGGTTTTACTTAAGACTAAGAAACACTTATTTAAAGTCCTATGATTTATCTGAAGAAATATATAAGTGACCCACTGTGGCTCAATGGGACTCTTCACGTCTCGTAGAGAAACGTTAAGCTATTTTTATATAAGGTAACTGTGCAACTAGGAAATTTAGCCTTTCACGTATAAAATTCAACCCTTTCAATGAAACTCAGTTTTTCCTTCTGTGACATCTAGCATCATTTTCAAATCTAATGTTTTTTGATTCCATATTCACTATTTGCAAGTGTTTTTTTTTTTTTTTTTTTGCAGTTTTTGTCCAGGGCTGGGCTTGAACCTGCCACCTCCAGCACATGGGGCCAGCGCCCTACTCCTTTGAGCCACAGGCGCCTCCCATGTTTTTTGCTTTTAATGTAGCTTTTATATTTGTATATTGTATAATGTATATTTTATATTTCAGAAAAATTGTTTGCTTTTTATGAGTTTTAGCTCTTTATGAGTTAATGTCTCTAGAAAGTTACTATGTGTTAAAGTATTAGACCTGGAAATTTTTGGTAGATATAGACAGTGACTTTGGCTTAGGGACATGTAGTTTCTCTTCTTAAGATAGGGGTGGTGTGTGTGTGTGTGTCATAGATTCTTCTATTTTCTGTGAAAGAGTAACTTAATGGTCACTTTCATAGTCACTTGGGACATTCTCAAATCTCCTCCTCTTTATGAACCAAGAGTAAGACTATGGGTCCTGCCTCTTTGAAGTTAGGTGTGGTATGACAAGCTTTGGCAAACATGGCAAGATGTGATGTATCCCTTCTGGCTGGAAGTTTGAATTAATAGGATGCCAGTTGTACTCTGCTGTCTCTCTGTGATGGTAATTGCAGGAGCACACATGGAAATGCACATTGGTTTCAGTGGCTCTTTCTGATTCCTGTGTAACCACTCTGCTAGGAGCCCTCCTGTTGACCCACTGGAATAGATAACCTGAGGAAGACACGTTCACTGGGTTAAGCCACTGGGATTTGAGGCTAGCAGAGTTGTGTCTGTCTTAGGTTATAGTCAACAAATTAATTGCTGGTGTGTTTGACTTTCCTCATTTTCCTCATTCCTGCTTTTACCAGCCCTCCTTTGGTTCATCATCACATGGAAAATAAAATCCATATTGCTTGCCCATACTACTCTGCCTAAATTTCTCTGCATCTATAAGTATTTTAGAATTTAAAAAATTTTTTAAAAAGTAGTTGTTTAGTAATCAAGGAATGTTAAGTCCGGTTTATTTCCACACACTATGGTAAACTTCACATTTGGAATTGAATTGAAAAATGAATTGGCTTTCCCCCCAGTTACGTACATAAAACTGCTCTAAAAAAATAGTCTACTTAAAAGGAGAAAACGTTGAATTGGAAGTTTCCAGTCCCTTTGGTTTAATACTGTAGTTAATTTCCTATCTGAGAAAATTCACAGAGATTTCTTTATCTGTTTGCACTACTGTAATCATCCAACTCTTACTAGATTTCATTTTAAATGCCATTTCCTCAAGAAACTGTTCTGTCACTCAGACTTTTTAGTTTTTTGAGTAGTAATTCTCTTTGCTCATGCATTTTACTTTGATATCATTTGTCATCATTGTAATTATTTGTCTTTCACTATATCTATTTATGGTGGCAAATATTGTGCCTGTTTTCATGTGCCAAGTGGGTAGCATTTAGCAGGTATGTAATAAAAGCTTGTTAAGTGAATGAATGAGTTACATTTTCTTTTACACAGAATTAAACGCCAAAATACTTTGAGAATTTAACAAGAAAACACTAAACATCAGTATATTTACTACATAAGGATAAAATGAAGAACACTTTTTTGAGAAGAGTCACATAACAAGGCAAGGCTAGAAGATGATTTAGAACATTTCCTTAAAAATCATGTTTTTATTTATAATAGTTGGAGAAAGGGAAATAGTACAGGCTTACTATAAGGACATAATAGGGTCCAAATCATAATTTTTGACATTCGTTTCAATCCAAATATGCAGATAAGAACACAGGAATCCTAAGACAAATTGACCAGGTAGACATTAAGAACATAGAAGAGGGTGACTAATTACTCTATTTTCAGTTTCATTGTCACAGGAGCAAGCACAGTGCCTGCAGGGGAGGTAATCAATGGATAACGTGTTCAATGAATAAACAAGACCATGTTTATAGACAAGGCCTGAGGGTTGAGAATTGAATCAGGGTTCTGGCTGTGCGACTGTATTGGAAGGAAGGCAAATGTGGGGCAGAATATAAAGTGGTTCCTTACCAAAGCACATTGCCTTTTATGTGCATTTTCAGGTAAAATTGTACTGAACCATCCTGATAAATAATGAAGCTTTATTACAAACCTAAAGATTCAAAGGTACAGAACTTTGATTATCTGTCCCTGGGATTAGAGGAAGGGCAAACATCCTTTAAGTCACCATGTGAGTAACATCAATATGTGCTAAACAAGCTTCTGGTCTCCAAAAATTTAACTGTGCCTTGCCATGGTAGTGAGTTTCTGAAAGGAACATACAAAAGAGTTATCACAACAATCTCAAATGGCTTAGGCACTTGCTCACTCTGTGACAAGTAGCTTTTGTTTATTTTATGTTTTTTCAAGAAGAGTAAGCCTCTTTTGAAATAAAGAAGCGATTCTATTTAACACAGAAAGAAAGCCTGTAGTTCAATTTAACATCGTCTTATTTATATTATTGACATTTTTAAGTTTTTCTATTTTCCTAGGAGAACAAGATACAGGCAAATTTTCTACCAATTAGAGGTTTTAGGAATTATGCTTAAAGCTCTTCTGGTTAAAGAACAAATAATCACAGGATTTATAAAGACAAAAATCAAAATAAGAAAATAACACTAGAAATTTAAAAAGAGACAACAAATGTGTACCGAAATTATATTTTAAACATAAGAGCAGATAATGGTCTTCATTTAAATAAATTTGAAAAGACCAAAGGGGCAATTTTATAGAAACATAACTTACCAAAATGACACAAGAAGAAATGTAAAGCATGAATAGCCCTAAGATTATTACAAAAACAGAATCTTAATTAGTAATTAAACGTTGATTCATACAACAGACCAAGTGCAAATATTTGTTCATGTTACAACATGTGTAATTGTGTCATATACCTCTTTCATGTTTACATGGATGGAGCTGGAACATGTTCTCCTTATCAAAGTATCCCAGGAATGGAAGAAAAAGTATCCAATGTACTCAGCCCTACTATTAAGCTCACCTATAGCTTTCACATGAAGGCTATAACACAACTATACCACAAGACTTTGGGGAAAGGACCAAGGAAGGGGAAGGGAGGGGGGAGGTTTGGTTGGAGGGAGGGTAATGGGTCGGACCACATCTATGGTGCATATTTTTATCTATAATTAAAAAAAAGAAGAAGCTGACCTAAGAAATCTTAGATTTAAACCTAACCATCCAACATCTGGATTTAGCAGACATCTACAGAACATTTCTTCCCAGCAAAACTGAATACACATACTTCTTATCAGCCCACGGAACATACTCTAAAAACGATCACATCCTAGGTCACAAGTCTATCCTCAGTAAATTTAAAGGAATAGAAATTATTCTTTGCATCTTCTTGGACCACCATGGAATAAAAGTTGAGCTAAGTAACAACAGGAATATGCAAATTCATACAAAAACATGGACGTTAAATAACCTTATGCTGAATGATAGCTGGGTCAGAGATGAGATTAAGAAGGAAATTGCCGAATTTATGGAACAAAATTACAATGAAGACACGAATTATCAGAAACTCTGTGATACTGCAAAGGCAGTCCTAAGAGGGAAATTTATAGCACTGCAGGCCTTCCTCAGTGAGAGAACAAAAAGAGAGGAAGTTAACAAGTTAATGGGACATTTCAAGCAACTCAAAAAGGAAGAACATTCCAACCTAAAACCAACTAAAAGAAAAGAAATAACCACAATTAGAGCAGAATTAAATAAAAATTTTAAAAAAGAATCATACAACAGATCAATGAATCAAAAAGCTGGTTTTTTAAAAAGGTCAATAAAATAGATAAACCTTTGTCCAACCTAATCAGGAAAAAAAGAGTAAATTTTCTAATCTCATTAATCAGAAATGACAAAGATGAAATAACAACAGACCCCTCAGAAATTTAAAAAATCCTGAATGAATACTACAAGGAACTTTATCTCAGAAATATAAAAATATGAAGGAAATTGACCAATACTTGGAAACACATCACCTTTCAAGACAGACAGAATCAAGTGGAAATGTTGAACAGGCCCACATCAAGTTCTGAAATAGCATCAACCATACAAAACCTCCCCAAAAAGAAAAGCCTGGGACCGGATGGTTTCACGTCAAAATTCTACCAAACTTTTAAAGAGGAATTACTACCTGTATTACTCAACCTGTTCCAAAAGGTAGAACAAGAAGGAAGACTACCCAACATGTTCTATAAAGCAAACATCATCCTGATCCCCAAACCAGGAAAAGACCCAACAAATAAACAAAAGTATAGACCAATATTACTAATGAATATAGATGCAAAAATATTCAACAAGATCCTAACGAACAGAATCCAGCAACACATCAAACAAATTATACATCATGACCAAGTTGGTGTTATCCCAGGGACTCAAGGCTGGTTCAATATCCGTAAATCTATAAGCATAATTTAGCACATTAATAAATCAAAAAACAAAGAGTACATGATTCTCTCAATCGATGCAGAAAAAGTTTTTGATAATATCCAGCATCCCTTCATGATCAGAACACTTAAGAAAATCGGTATAGAAGGGCCATTTCTCAAACTAATAGAGGCCATCTACAGCAAACCCACAGCCAACATCATATTGAATGGAGTTAAATCGAAATCATTTCCACTTAGATCAGGAACCAGACAAGGTTGCCCATTGTCCCCATTGCTCTTAAACATTGTAATGGAAGTTTTAGCCACTGAAATTAAGCAAGAAAAGGTGATCAAGGGTATCCATATATGGCCAGAAGAGATCAAACTTTCGCTCTTTGCTGATGATGATTATATATCTGGAAAACACTAAAGATTCTACTACAAAACACTTACAAGTGATCAAGGAATACAGCAGTGTCTCAGGTTACAAAATCAACATTCATGAATCAGTAGCCTTTAAATATACCAACAATAGTCAAGTTGAAAAATCAGTTAAGAACTCTATTCCATTCACAGTAGTGCCAAAGAAGATGAAATATTTTGGAGTTTATCTAACAAAAGACGTGAAAGGTCTCTATAAAGAGAACTATGAAACTCTAAGAAAAGAAATAGCTGAAAATGTTCACAAATGAAAAAATATACCATGCTCGTGGCTGGGAAGAATCAACATTGTTAAAATGTCCATAATACCCAAAGCAATATATAATTTTAATGCAATACCTATTAAAGCTGCACTGTCATACACTAAAGATCTTGAAAAAACAATACTTCATTTTATATGGAATCAGAAAAAACTCAAATACCAAGACATTACTCAGAAATAAAAACAAAGCAGGAGGAATCACGCTACCAGATCTCAGACTGTACTACAAATTCATAGTGATCAAAACAGCATGGTACCAGCACAAAAACAGAGAAGTGGATATCTGAACAGAATAGAGAACCAAGAGATGAATCGAGCTACTTACCATTATTACTAGAAGAGAATGCAGGGAAAACCCTTCAAGAAATCGGTCTGGGCGAGTATTTAATGAGGAGAACCCCCTGGGCAATTGAAGCAGCTTCAAAACTACACTACTGGAACCTGATCAAACTAAGAAGCTTCTGCACAGCCAAGAACACAGTAAGTAAAGCAAGAAAAAAGCCCTCAGAATAGGAGAAGATATTTGCAGGTTATGTATCTGACAAAGGTTTAATAACCAGAATTCACAGAGAACTCAAACGTATAAGGAAAAAAAGAGCAAGTGATTCCATCACAGGCTGGGCAAGGGATCTGAGGAGAAACTTCTCTGAATAAGACAGGTGTACAGCCTACAGACACATGAAAAAATGCTAATCATCTTTAAGCATCAGAGAAATGCAAATCAAAACTACTTTGAGATATCATCTAACTCCAGTAAGATTAGCCTATATCACAAAATCCCAAGACCAGAGATGTTGGCATGAATGTGGAGAAAAGGGAACACTTCTACCCTGCTTGTGGGAATTCAAATTAATACATTCCTTTTATATATATGGAGAACACTTAGAGATCTAAAACTAGATCTGCCATTCAATTTTATAATTCCCCTGTTAGGCATATACCTAGAAGACCAAAAATTACAGCATAACAAAGATATTTGTACCTGAATGTTTATTGCAACCCTATTCATAAATGCTAAATCATGGAGAAAGCCCTAGTGCCCATCAATACATGAATGGATTGGTGAATTGTGGTGTATGTACACCATGAAATACTATGCAGCCTTAAAGAAAGATGGAGACATTACCTCTTTCATATTTACGTGGATGGAGCTGGAACATATTCTTGTTAGTAAAGTATCTCAAGAATGAAAGAAAAGTATTCAATATACCCAGGTCTACTTTGAAACTAATTTTTGGCTTTCACATGAAAGCTATAACCCAGTTACAACCTAAGAATAGGGGGAAGGGAGAAAGGGAGGGGAGGGAGGTGGGGACAAAGGGAGGGGGATTGGTGGGATTACATATGCGGTGCATCTTACAAGGGCATATGTGAAACTTAGTAAATGTTGAATGTAAATGTCTTAGCACAATAACTAAGAAAATGCCAGGAAAGCTATGCTAACCAGTATGATGAAAATGTGTCAAATGGTCTATGAAACTAGTGTATGGTGCCCCATGACCACATTAATGTACACAGCTATGATTTAATAAAAAATAATAAATAAAATAAAATAAAATTTCTTTGCCAAGGTTTTATTGGAGGATTGATCCAACACTCCCAAAGGAATGTTGAAATCTCCAGTTACGGAGCTGGAGGAAATCAAGCTGTTATGTCTGTTAGAGTTTCTCTTATAAATTGAGGTGCATTCTGGTTGGGTGAATAGACATTATTAATTGAAATGTCATTATATTGAGTATTACCCTTAACAAATATGAAGTGACCATTCTTATTCTTCCTTACTTTTTTTGATTTAAAGCCTATTGTATCTGCAAATAGAATTTTAACACCTGCTTTTTCTGATTACCATTTGCCTGAAATATGGATGACCATTCTTTCACCCTGAGTCTATTTTTATCTTTTACGGTAAGATGTGACTGTTGTATGCAGCAAATACCTAGCCTGAGTTTTTGTATCCAGTCAGCTAACCTGCGCCTCTTTAAAGGACAGTTTAAGCCATTCACATTAATGGAGAATAATGATAAGTCTGGTAAAATTTTGAGTACGGAGTTTTTCAAAAGTCCAGTGGACATTTTTTATTTTTTTGCCTCTGTGGAAGTTGGAGTTTGATCAAAAGTTGCTGAGTGAGTTTGGTTATGGCAAATTTCTTCAACATATGAATGTCATTAAAGAATTGAATATCTCCATCATAAATGAAACTCAGTTTAGCTGGATACAGTATCTGTGGTTGAAATTTATTTTGCTTTAGGAGATTAAAAGTCAATGACCACCCTCTTCTTGCTTGAAATGTTTCTGCAGAGAGATCTGCAGTCATTTTAGTATTCTTCCCTTTGTAGGTAATGGATTTCTTACATCTGGCTGCTTTCAGAATTTTGTACTTCATATTAACTTTACTGAAGTTAATTATGATATGGCTCGGGGATGTCTTATTTGGATTGAATTGTGCTAGGGTTCTGAAACTGTCTGCTATCTGAATTTCAGAATGTCTTGGCATGTCTGGGAAATTCTCTTTCATAATTTCATGGAGTAGGGCCTCTGTGCCTTGTGAGGCCATTTCCTCACTTTCAGGGATTCCAATTATGCGGACATTAGCTTTTTTCAAATTATCCCAGAGCTCTCTGAAAGAATGATCCTTTTCTGTTCTCCATTTCTCTTCCTTTTTAAGAGTTTGGGAGTGTTCAGAGGCTCTGTCTTCAATGTCAGAAATACTTTCTTTTGCTTGCTCCACTCTGTTACCGTGGGCTTCTACTGTATTTTTCAGATCTTTGAGGGCTTCAAATTATTGCTTCAGTGTGTCAAAATCTTTGGTGGTTTGGTCTTTAAATTCATTAAATTCTTCAGACAACTTTTGAATTTCTCCTTGAATTCCTAATTCCTACTTTTGAATTGCTCCTCGAATTTCTAATTTCAAATGTTTCTCCATTCTATTAATCTTGTTGTGCCCTTTCCTCCACATCCACACCAACATTTCTGGGTTTGGGATTTTGTTATTTGGGCTACTCTTACTGGCATTAGGTGATATCTCAAAGTAGTTTTGATTTGTATTTCTCTGATGATTAAGGATGATGAGCTTTTTTTCATGTGTTTGTAGATTTGCGTCTGTCTTCTTTAGAGAAGTTTCTCTTTAAGTCCCTTGCCCACCCTGAAATGGGGTCATGTGTTCTTTTCTTGCTAATAAATTTGAGTTCTCTGTGGATTCTGGTTATTAGACCTTTATCGGAGGTATAACCTGCAATTATTTTTTTCCCATTCTGAGGGCTGTCTGCTTGCTTTACTCACTATGTTCTTGGCTGTGCAGAAGCTTTTTAGTTTGATCAGGTCCCAGTAGTGTATTTTTGGTACTGCTTCAATTGCCTGGGGAGTCCTCTTCATAGAAT
>CAUYPK010086126.1:0-31439 GCA_963574355.1 Loris lydekkerianus | reverse complement strand
ACCATACTCCCCAGACCTCTCGCCAACCAACTACCATCTTTTCAAGCACTTCGATAACTTTCTCACCGGTAGAACCTTTGCCAATCAGGACCTAGCAAAAACGGCCTTCGTTGACTTCATCGAATCCCGAGCACCCAATTTTTATGCCAATGGAATTAATCAACTTCTGTTACATTGGCAAAAGTGCACTGATTCAAATGGCGCTTATTTTGATTAAATTGAATAAATATTCACTGAGATATTACAGTTTAAAGTAGACTCATAAAAATAGACAAATCTTTTGAAACAACCTAATAACAAAGATATTTGTACCAGAATGTTTCTTTTTTGGGTGGGGGGAACAGAGCCTTAAGCTGTCACCCTGGGTAGAGTGCTGTGGCATCACAACTCATAGCAACCTCCAACTCCTGGAGGCTCAACCTCCAACTCCTGGGGTCAAGTGATTCTCCTGCCTCCACCTCCCAAGTAACTGGGACTACAGGTGCCTGCCACAATGCCTGGCTATTTTTTGGTTGCAGTTGTTGTTGTTGTTATGGCAGGCTGGGGCTGGTTTCGAACCTGCTAGCTCAGGTGTATGTGGCTGGTGCCTTAGCTGCTTGAGCCACAAGCGCCAAGCCCTGTACCAGAATGTTTATTGCAGCCCAATTCACAATTGCTAAGTCATGATAGAAGTCCAAGTGCCCATTGACCCATGAATGGATTAATAAATTGTGGCATATGCACAGCATGGAATATTATGCAGCCTTAAAAAAACATGGAGACTGTGCGGCACCTGTGGCTCAGTGGGCTGAGCACTGGCCCCATATACCAAGGGTGGCGGGTTCAAACCTGGCCCTGGCCAAACTGCAACAACAACAACAAAAAAAATAGCTGGGCATTGTGGCTGGCACCTGTAGTCCCAGCTACTTGGGAGGCTGAGGCAAGGGAATTGCCTAAGCCTAGGAGTTGGAGATTGCTGTGAGCTGTATGACACCATGGCTCTCTACCAAGGGTGATAAAGTGAAACTCTGTCTCTACAAAAAACAAACAACAACAACAACAAAAAAAGGAGACTTTACCTCTTTTATGTTTACATTAATGGAGCTGGAATATATTCTTCTTTGCAAAGTATCTCAAGAATGTAAGAAAAAGTATCCTATGTACTCATCCTTACCATGAAACCAATTTATAGCTTTCATATGAAAGCTATAACCCAATTATAGCCCAAGAATATGGGGAAAGAGGAGAGGGAGGGGAGAGGAGGAGGGAGAATGGGCAGAGGGAGGGTAATGGGTGGGACCACACCTACGGTGCATCTTACAAGGGTACGTGTGAAATTTACTAAATGTAGAATATAAATGTCTTAACACAATAATGAAGAAAATGCTATGAAGGCTATGTTAACCAGTTTGATGAAAATATTTCAAATCGTATATAAAACCAGCACATTGTACCCGTGATTGCAATGATGTACACAGCTATGAATTAATAAAAAAAAAAATGTGTTTATACGCTAGAAAGCTTAATATTGTGAGAAGTCAATTTTCTCCTCATTTACGTCTGGATTCAATGCAGTCCTAATCAAAATCCTAAAAGTTTTTCATTATTATTGGCAAGCAGATTCTAAAATTCACATGAAAATTTCAAGGATGAGAACTAGCCCAGGCAGTCTTGAGAAAGAAGAACATGATGGTTGACTGGTATTACCAGATATCAAGAACAAGCTATGATAAGACAATTTGGTATTGGTACAAAGACAGACAAACTGGTCAGCGGAACAGAAGAGAAGATGACCTGACTTCTGACAGGGGACACACTGGTAAAGACAGAAAGAGATGCCTTTTCAATAAATGGTGCTGAGTCATTTGGATACTCACATGAAAACAGTATGCCTTGACCCCTACCTCACACCATACCCCACAATCTATTCAATTTGGTTTGCAGGCATAATTATAAAATATTAAGCAATAAAGCATTTCTCGGAAAACAGAGAACATCATTGTGCCTTCACAGCAGGCAAATGGTTTTATTTTTTTAAGAGATAAGGTCTCACTCTATCACCCAGACTGGGGTGCCTGGGCACAATCACAGCTCACTGCCGCCTTGAAGTCCTAGGCTCAAGGGATCCTCCTGCCTCAGCCTTAGAGTAGACAAATGATTCTTAAGCAGGACACGAAGTACTAACTACAAAAGAAAAAAATCTGTAAACTGGATTATATATATATTTTTTTTAATTTTTTTTTTTTTGAGACAGTCTCAATCTGTCACCCTGGGTAGAGTGCTGTGGCATCACAGCTCACAGCAACTTCAAACTCTTGGGCTTAAGTGATTCTCTTGCCTCAGCCTCCCAAGTAGCTGGGACTACAGGTGTCCGCCACAACGCCTGGCTATTTTTTGGTTGTAGTTGTTATTGTTGTTTGGCCGGCCTGGGCTGGATTCAAACCCACCAGCTCAGGTGTATGTGGCTGGCACCCTAGCTGCTAAGCTACAAGTGCCCAGCCTAAACTGGATTATATTAAAATTAGGAACTTTTCTGGCCTGTCTGGGTGGCTCATGCCTGTAATCGTGGCACTCTGAGAGGCTGAGCAAGAGTGGGACTCCATCTCTACTAAAAATAGAAAAAATTAGTCAGGTATTGTGGTGGGCACCTATAGTCCAAGATACTCAGGAGGCTGAGGCCTGCTGTGAGCTAGGCTGATGCCAAGGCATCCTAGGCCAGGCAACAGAGGGAGACTCTCTCTTTCTCAACAAAACAAAACAAACACAATAACTCAGCCTGGACAAGGTGGCTCACGCCTGCAATCTCAGCACTCTGGGAGGCCAAGGCAAGGGGATTACTTGAGCTCAGGAGTTTGAGACCAGTCTGAGCAAGAGCAAGACAGACCTCCATCTCTAAAAATAGCCGGCATGGTGATAGGCATCTGTCCCAGCTACTTGGAAGGCTAAGGCAAGAGAATTGGTGGAGCCCAAGAGTTTGAGGTTGCTGTGAGCTGTGACACCATGGCACTCTACCCAGGGTGACAAAGTGAGACTCCGTCTCAAAAACAAACAAAAAACCAACAATAACCATCGCCCCCCAGAAAACAACAAGAAAAAACTTCTGTTCAACAAAAGACACCATCGAATCAGTAAAATAGGCAAGTCATAGATGGGAGAACTTTTGCAGTGTTATAGCTGACAATAAACTCTTATCCATGATATATATGAAGAACTCCTACACATCAGTTAAAAAATCTAGACAATAGGAAATGGGCAAAAGACAGAGATCTTTCACAAAAGAGGAGCTCCAGATGGCCTGTCAACATACGGAAGGGTACACAGCTTCCCTGGTTGCCAGAAACATGCAAATTCAGTCTACAATATGCTACCACTACACACCCATTAGAACAGCTCACGCCTCGCCTATAATCCCAGCACTGTGGAAGGCTGAGGCTGGTGGATCACTTGAACTCAGGAGTTGGAGACCAGCCTGAGGAAGTGTGAGACCCTGTCTGTATTAAAAATAGAAACACTGGCTTGGCGCCTGTGGCTCAAATGGCTAAGGTGCCAGCCACATACATCTAAGCTGGCAGGGTTTGAATCCAGCCCGGGCCCATGAAACAACAATGACAGCTACAACCAAAAAATAGCCAGGCGTTGTGGCAGGTGCCTATAGTTCCAGCTACTTGGGAGGCTGAGGCAGGGGAATTTCTTGAGCCCGAGAATTTGAGGTTGCTGTGAGCTGTGATGCCACAGCACTCTACCCAGGGTGACAGCTTGAGGCTCTGTCTCCAAATAAATAAATAAATAAATAAATAATAGAAACACTAAGGCTTCACAGTAGTTATGGTGCCAGGCACATCCACTGAGGCTGGCAGATTTTAACCCAGCCTGGGCCAGCTAAACAATTACAACTATTGGGCGGTGCCTGTGGCTCAGTGAGTAGGGCGCTGGCCCCATATACTGAGGGTGGCACGTTCAAAGCCCGCCCCAGCCAAACTGAAACAAAAAAATAGCCAGGTGCTTATGGTCCCAGCTACTCGGGAGGGTGAGGCAAGAGAATCGCCTAAGCCCAAGAGTTGGAGGTTGCTGTGAGCTGTGACGACATGGCCCTCTACGGAGGGTGATGAATTGAGACTCTGTCTCTAAAAAAAAAAAATTACAACTGCAACTACAAAGATAAGTAGCCAGGCATTGTGGTGCAGAGATCGAGGCTGTAGTGAGCCTTTCTCTCCTGCTGCCTTACTTCTGCCCTCATCCCAAGTGCCTGTAGTCCCAGTTACTTGGGAGGCTGAGGCAAGAAAATCACTTAAGCCCAAGAGTTTGGGGTTGCTGTGAGCTGTGACGCTACAGCACTCTATCGAGGGTGACACAGTAACACTCTGTCTCAATAAATAAATAAAGTATAGAAAAACTAGCTGGGTGTTGTGGTAGGTGCCTACAGTCCCAGCTACTCAAGAGGCTGAGGCAAGAGGATCACTTGAGCCCAGGAGTTTGAGTTTGCTATGAGTTAGGACACCTCAGCACTCTACCCAGGGTGACAGAGTGAGACTCTGCCTCAAAGAGATAAAAAAGAATGGCTAAAATGAAGGAGACTGCCAATACCCACAGAACTCCATGAAGTGCTGGTAGGAATGCTGATCTGAAAAACTGGTGTTAACTACTAACGCTATCACATGTGCACTGTGTTCCCAGCAATGCCTCTTCCAGAAACTCTGATGCATATGTTGATCAAAATGTTAGGCTAGGCTAAAGTAGAAAAATACCAGTTAACTCCTGGCAAATTTCTGGGCTGTAAGCCCTCAACAAAATGGAGTAAGTCTGGTTCACTCCCAGGATAGATGGGAAAGCACTCACTGACTTCTTGCTTGGCTAACTCCCCTGAGAAACGGGACTGGGAAGTACCAACTGTCCTTGAACTGACCTTTAAGAAACACCAGGTGGGTGGGTACCCCTGCGGCTCAGTGAGTAGGGTGCCGGCCCCATATACCAAGGGTGGCGGGTTTGAACCCAGCCTCGGCCAAACTGCAAGAAAAAATAGCTGGGCGTTGTGGCAGGTGCCTGTAGTCCCAGCTACTTGGGAGGCTGAGGCAAGAGAATCACCTAAGCCCAAGAGTTTGAGGTTGCTGTGAGCTATGACACCACAGTACTCTACTGAGGGCAACAAAGTGAGACCCTGTTTAAAAAACAAAAAACAAAAAACAAACCAGGTGGTGAAAATATTAAAACAAAGAGGTATGACATACGGCTAACTAACTACAAAATTCAGCTTCTGTACAATGCTTGCTTGCTACCCCACCCAGGTGGACGTGGACAGCCTGCGTGCCAACCAGGATGCAGACCAAGCCTTAAAAACCTGCTCCCTTAAGCACTCGGGGCTGCTCTCAGAAACCCCATGTTGGGACACTGAGACAGTCACCAGCTGGCTCTTCAATAAAAGGACTGTGCTATAAAGTTGGCTTGTTTGGCAGTGTGGTCTTTGTGGAACTCCTGGACACAGCAAAAAGACACATCCAATAGCACTGGCCATTATAGACCCAAACTAGGAACCACCCCAATGTGATAAATGGATAAATAAATTATGGTGTGTTGGTTAGGAAGAATAATGTGTGGCAAAAAAAAACCACGTACAGCCCCACACCTCAGCAGGGATGAAAGTCATAAACAAAGGGAACTAGACACAGATGCCATCTACTCTATGGTTGCATTTCTGCAAAGTGCCAACCCAGGCCAGACCAATGTGAGAAAGCAAGGCAGTCTTTACCCTGGAGGGCAGGCAGGGCAGTGACTGATACAGAAAACTCTGGAGGGTGGGGTGAGGTCACCAGCAGTACCACTGCTCTCTTTCCTGATCTGGGTGGTGGTCGGCTGGGCACGTTCTCTCTGGGTTAATTCATCAAGTTCTACCCTTATCAGGTGCACACTTGCCTGCACACAATTCATCCTTCAGGGAAACGTTAAAGATGTCACATTTACAGCAGTCCAAGTTCCATCACAGAAGCAGGGTCCCCAGCTGTGGGTGCTGGCCCAGCCCTCTTTGCAAGTCTGTGATCTTGATTCGATGAAGTGCCTTGAGATCCCCATGGCAGGGCGTCAGGAAGGTGGGTGTAGTCCAGAGCTGGCTGGACCCCAAGCACCAGCTGGAGCCCACAAGTCTAGACTGAAGTCCTGGTTCTTATTGCTGTGGGTGACAATTTGGGACCCTTAAGGCTGGGCACAGTGGGGTCACTACTGTAATCTCAGAATTTCAGGAGGTTGAGGCAGGAGAATCACTTGAGACCAGGAGTTTGAGACCAGTCTGGGCAACATAGTGAGACTCTGTACAAAAAAAAAAAAAAATTATCCAGGCACGGTGGCATGTGCCTATAGTCCTGGCTACTTGGGAGGCTGAGGCAGGAGGATTTCTTGATTGCAGGCGATGGAGGCTGCAGTGAGCTTTTCTCTCCTGTCGCCTCACTTCTGCCCTCTAAACCTTTCATGGGAATCTCTCTCTGGCTCATCCCAAGCAGAAACAGGCAGAAAGGGGAATTCTGGGCAATGTCATGCTGCCTGGCAAGTTGGTGCAGGTGCTCCAATATTTTCCAACTATCCAGCAAAGAGCAAAAAATGTGAAGGGGGGGAGAGCAGCGGGCTGAGAGGTGACTCGGCTGCTCTGGCGCTGCTGCTCTTGCCCGCGAAGCATTGCATGCTGCTCGCACAGCCATGTCCACGGAGAAGCACAAGGAGGCGGTGAGGACGAAGAACGAACACCTCAACCTGAAGGTGGCTGGGCAGGACGGCTCCGTGGTGCAGCTCAAGATCAAGAGACACCCCTCTGAGCAAGCTGATGAAGGCCTCCTGTGAGAGGCAGGGCTTGTCAATGAGACAGATGAGATTTAGGTTTGATGGGCAACTGATTAATGAAACAGATACTCCAACACAGCTGGAGATGGAGGGTGAAGACACCATGCATGGGTTCCAGCAGCAGACAGGAGGCTGGAGGGGACCAGCTGCCTGCTGGGTGTGGCCTTCACAGGGCCATCCTCCTGCTAGGTGCCTGTCCTCATCCTGCTGTTGAGTAGTGAACATGTGACCGTGGCAGCCACAGAGGGGTCTGAAGAGGCTCAAGGGCATTCACCAAAACGATTTTCCTCTCTGATACACTTAGACTGCAACTCAAAACCGTGTCTATGGGGGTGGATCTACAACTTAAATTGGGTCAATCAGAATTGTTATCTTTGTTCAAGAGAAATGAGTGGCAAGATTTGGGGTGTTTATTAATTTTTTTTTTTTTTTTTTTTTTTTTGTAGTGATAGAGTCTCACTTTATCACCCTGGGTAGAGTGCCCACAGTTCACAGCAACCTCCAACTCCTGGGCTAAGGCGATTCTCCTGCCTCAGCCTCCTGAATAGCTGGGACAACAGGCGCAGGCCAGAACACCTGGCTATTTTTTTTGTTGTTGCAGTTTGGCCGGAGCCAGGTTTGAACCCGCCACTCTCAGTATATGGGGCCGGCGCCCTACCCACTGAGCCACAGGTGCCGCCCTGTTAATGTTTTCATTTTCTTTTTTCCCCCTCTTATCTTATAGCATTTTTTTACCCCAGATTTGTGGCCTGAATATTTGCTTTTAGTCCATGGCAAGATCTTGCCCTGGTGCAGGCTGCCCCTCACCACCTGTTCTGGTCACAGTGCTCTGGTGTTTACACCAGTGGGGGTGGGTCAGGTGTTGTCGTGAACCAGCACGGTGAAGGGGAGCGAACCAGAGTGGAATTGGTGAGGAATGAGGAAAATACAGCGCAAGAGAAGACACGGGAACAAAGGATGGGACCGGGAGGACTTACGGAGCTGATGGCTGCAGCCAGTCCCAAAGCTTATAATCAGCTTTATGTTATAGAATCTTTACAGGGTTGTCCAGGGGGAAGCAGCATAGACGAAATGGGGAAATATCATAAACAAAAGACATAGTTTTGGTCTTACAATAGGAAAATGTAAATGACTTTAACAAAGACAAGCCATCTTGTTAATGGTTTCTGCTCAACTCATTAACATATGATAAGAAGTAAAAAGGGTAAGATCTCCAGGATCTCAGCATAGTTGACAAAACAGAGGAAGAACTATGTGACTTAGTGGTTACTACTTAATTTTGTTAGCACATGACAAGGAGAAAAAAGGGAGAGATCTCAAGGATCTCTGCATAGTTAAGAAAGGGCTACGTGACTTCTGGCAGAGGGGGCAGGAAGAAAGGAAAATGGCTGTTGGGGGTTCATTCTCTGAATGTTCCCCAGGCTGCAAGGGCTCTGCCTTCTCACGGCCCGCTCTCTACAAGGTGTGGGGCCTGAAAAAGGTGAGGATGGAAGACGAGACTCTCATTTGCTGTTTGTTGTAGGCACACGTTATTAAAATGCTACATACTGCAGATTCACCATGTGGTAAAGTTGAAGGGAAGATGCTGGACTCCTCCTTAACAAGTAAAATACAAGCATCCTTGTTAACTTGGTCCCACATGCTCCCAGCTCCCTGAGCATGTCCCCTTGCTCTCCCAGGCCCCCACCCCAGTCCCCATCAGTGCCTGACAGTGGGTACATGGACGAGGATTGGCAAAGCAAAAAGTGGTGTTTTCTCTGTTCTGAAGATAGAAGAAAACAATCTGTACATCTCATCGGGTGGTGGTGGTGTGACATCTGATTTCTTTTAAGTATTTGCTTTTGCTGAGTAATTATGGTCTGACAATAAGTCAGATTATCTAACAATAAGTCAGATTATTGTTGGATTTTCAGTTATGTTGTGGTCTAAAAGAGCTACTTCAAAGTATGGTTTCAAAGAAACCCACAGAAGATGACTTCTTTTTTTTCTTGTTAATTAATTTTTTTCAAGACGATGACTTCATGCTCTGCTCTCTTCCTGTGCATTTGTGCTGTTCTGCTTTCCAAGTATGTACGGAACGTACGCATTATTGTGGCGATTCCAGTTCTGTGGAACATTTGGGGATCGACACCAATTAGAAACCATTGTGGCTCTGCCCGTTGTTCTTCCGTAAGGATTCACGGATGCCTGGTGTCCGCTCTGCCTTTTTTTATAGTCACCTAAGCAGCGACCCATCATCTCTTGCTTGCTTGAAATCTTTCTGAAAGTGCTCTCATTTCTTCTGTTTTGCTGTATGGGCTTGAGTGGGGTGTTTGTTGAAGCTGTTGTGTTTATTCACCAATTTGTACATTATCTATTGTCCTTTACTATTGTCCAAAAAAAAAAAAAAATGTGAAGGGTCCACATGTTAGTGGCGTGCAGGGATCAGGGCTGTCTTCTGGGTCAGTGGTGGCATCAAGGGGTACAACTCCAGGAGGAAAACGTGTGTGCTGTCCAACCAGCCAGCCTACTCGTGTCCGGGTAAACCTGAACTTATCTACCAAGTACAGTTGTGTTTAAAGAAGCAAAAGGCTAAGCACAACACCCATGTCCACGCACTCAGGACTCGTTATATGAAGTGTTGGTTAGAGTTTTTCACCTTGCACTTCGTCTTTATTTTCAACACTAATGAGCAATGTCAAGTCCTCTCCTGGTGGCGCCTGTGGCTCAAAGCAGTAGGGCGCCAGCCCCATATGCCGGAGGTGGCAGGTTCAAACCCAGCCCCGGCCAAAAACTGCAAAAAAAAAAAAAAAAACATCAAAAAACAACACCAAAAATAAAGTCAAGTAAAGTCCTACTTCTGCCCCTGGTACTTTGCTAGAGAGGAACGTCCACCTAAAGACAGACACTGAGGCAAATTGTAGTAACATGGAGAGCTTACTTGGACTAAGGCTGAGGACAGTAGCCTGGGACAGGCTGCCCTGGTGGGAGGTAAGAGGAAAGAGAGGTAAACGGGGGCTTCCCCTACTGCAGCTGGTGGCAGGTCCAAGGCTGGTCTGTTGTTTTTGTGACCTCTGCTCAGTGTACAGCTCCCTCACTTCCAGACCTGGGTCTGGTCTCCCAACTTACTCCTGCCTCTGCCCCTCCGCCTGGGCGGCACTGGGACCCTGTGGGTGCCTTTCCCACGTCTATTTGCTCACTGCTCTCCCTAGCTCTTTCATCAATCGCATTTTCAACTCCTTTGCTTACTGTTTTCCCCCACCTCGACTGGGACCACCTCCCTGACACCCTAACTCCTGTATTTCTGTCATTCAAAACCCTCTCCTGTAGCTGCCCATCCTCCAGGCCCTGGAGCAGCTGGGGGGGGGGGGGGGGCGGGAGGCCCCTTCTTTGTGTCTCTTTGCGGTCTGCACTTTTCAGGCCTTCCATTTTTGCACAGACCCAGCCTCTGTCTCCTTTAGGCCCCTAGAAAAGCCCCTGGCAGGTGGTGGGGCTTCCCAGCCTGGCCTGCCCCTGGCACTGGGAAAGTCTGGGAGTGGGGTTACAGACAGGGCACTCTTTGTCCTGCTGGGGAGGGAATTCCTGGGGACACCTTGGGGTCCATCCTGGAGGGAGACTGGTAGGGGTGGGGGAGCCTGAGGCAGCCCATACTTTATATACATATATATATGTATATGCATGCACACACACATACATACATACATATACACACACACACATATAGTAGGGTGAACATAAAGTTCATGTGTAATTTGAAAGTTTAACATAGTAAAAATGCACATGAACTTTATGTCCACCCCACACACACATATATGTAATTTCTTTTTCTTTTATACTTACATTTGCAGCAAAGGCAGAAGGCTATGCATTGTTAGCATCTCAATGCCTTGGCCTGGCAGGGAAGGGTTTGGTTGGCCACAAACCTATCCCCACTATTCCCAAGGCACGCCTGAGCCTCTGCACAGGCTGTTTGTCTGTGGACCAGCCAGAGGCCTGAGAGCCTGACTTGTCTTTTGACCGTCTTCAGGGCTGCTCGTGTGTGAGACCCTCTGGTGTATCTGCTGAGCCACAAGGCCGCTCCTGCCCTCCCGGGGTCCCTGTAAGCTGTCAAGAAAACTGAGCCCTGATCTTCAGCATAAGACTTGCTTTGTGCTTGAGAGACCTGGAGAATCTCGAGAATGGCATGAGTTGTGTGTGTGAAGAACAGAAAACTGGCCTCCAAGGGTGAATGTATGTGTGAAGTGAGGCAATACCAGGCCTAAGGGTTATGGTAAAGGCTCTAGATTTTAAAGGTCTCTTGACACTAGAGGCAAAGGTCTTGCTTAATTAACGTCTGAGATTTTGCAAAACAAATTTGAGAGACATTCTGTTTGACACTTTCTCCCTTTTTTAATGCTGATGTCTGATAACTATTTTTTAACTACTTTTTCCTGCTTTCTGATAATGAGGGCTCATCCCAGAGTTCCCCAGTCTCCCCTACGCCCCCCCCCTCCAGACTTTGTGTCAAGCCTCTGCATTCCTTGAGCCAAGAGCTCATCTGGCGACCCAACCCCCTTCAATAAACCTCTGCCAACTCCCGATGCCCATGCCTTGACTAAGAGACTGGCCTCTCCTCAGCTCTGGCCTGGCTTGGCACAGGGAAGCACTGGAGACTTAGCAGCGGGAGGAAAGTACCTGCCTGGTGGCCAAGGGGCAGATCCTCAGTCCCACCTTGCCTGCAGCTGTAAACCCGGAGGGGCAGGAGGCCTGGATTGGCAGGAAGCATCTCCTGCCCTCTAGTGTCCTGGGTGCCCCCAAACTCTCACTCTTAGCTGTTCCCTCACACCTGCCCCACTGTGCACAATGATGTCCTTCGGGAAGCAGAAGGCCAGGACTCTAACCCCAGCCAGATGACCTGGGGCAACCTGTGCAACCCCTCCAATACTCCTGACACTGAGGGAGAACTGTGTGTGCTGGTGTCTTCTGTCCCCATGTGGCCACTCCCAGTACTGCAGGCCTCCAGCCCCGCCCTCCCAGGTCTTCGCCCTGTCGGAGATCTAAGGGTCACATGTGACCTGGTCCTACTCTGCTTAGGCCCTGCGTGGCTCCCATTCAGGGCCCTTCCCACAAAGGACTTTGGGCCCTGTGCGTCCTCCAGCAGGGTATCTGGTCTGTGCTTCTCCCCACAACTGACGCCACTGGAAGGGCAGGTGCACAGACAGGAGGCAGCGGCATTGGGTTTGGGCCCTGTGCAGAGCTCCTGGACGCTCCTGGGCCAACACCCGAGGTCTCAGACACGGCCCTACCAGTGACTGTGCCCAGTCAAAGCGCCACCGTTTGCAGGGTTGTGCCAGGTCAGGGCCGGGGGCCGGGGAAGGGGAAGGGGCTGGTGCCTGCACAGGGATGGGTGGGAGGCAGAATGGCCAGGCTGGGCCTGCCCTGCGTGGCTGAGCCCTTTGGCAACATCGCCCTGTCCCCACTCCCCAAGGCAGTCACTGTTCTTAGTCTGACTTCCAGAGGGTGGGAAGAGAGGAAGGGCATCACATCCCGACCTGGGAGAGGATGAGACAAGCGGGACTCATGCCTGGGTCACTCTGAGCACTGCTGGCAGGTGACCCTGCAGGGCAATTGTGGAACTCTCCAGAACGGAGGCGCAGCATGGACACCAGGACACACGGAGGAACATGGGGACTTGTTTTCTCCTCATACAGGCAGGGAGGGGTGTTCCTGAGAGACTTTCCAGAAGAGTTAGTTACAAGCCTAGAGTGCAGGCAGTGGGGTCTCCCCCTCAGGGCACTCACTCTCTGCTCTGAGGTCCTGAGGTCTCTCCTCACCCTGGGCCTGGGCCCATGTGGGGTCTCAGTCCATGCCCGGGGATCTAGCACCCAAGCGGCTCTACTTGGCCCCCACAGTGGATGGCAGCTGTCAGTGTGTTTGGGACCAGGTGCCGGGCTGTGGGCAGCAAGGTGTTGGAATCTGCATGTCAGGCGCAGGAGCACTGGGGCTCAGAACTCCAGGGCATGCAGCAGCAGGTCTGGGGAACCAGAGCTGGAAGCATCGGAGGAGCAGAGTACAGAGCGCTGACAGCTCAGGGCCCTGGAGCACCTGGCCTCTGGCCTCGGGTCTGAGATGACAGAATAGAATGTTAAGGGCCCAGGTATCAGGTGTCTGGGCTGCAGGTACGCAGGACCCGGGTGCATGCTCCAGAGACAGGGGCTCTCTCCTGGGAGGTGGGGTCTTGGCCAAGCTGTCCCCATCACGGCTGCGAGCCCCAGACGTGCCTGCAACAGAGATGTGGTTTGGAGGGGCATGCAGCCCCACCGGCACCCCAGGGTCTTGGGAGAACAAGGGAGGGCACCAGGAGGGGGCCGGGTGGAGCCTCACATGTTGCCCTTCCTGCGGCGGAGCAGCACATAGGTGAGAAGGATGACGGCCACCACTGCCAGGCCTCCGAAAATGATGCCCAGCAGCACTGCGTAGCTCCGACCTGGTGAGGGGACGAGAGTGGTGAGGCTGGTCTGGGGCCATGGGCACGGGGGGCTCAGGCAGGTGTGTGTGTGGGTGGGATGTCCTCACCTGGCTGGCACACTGGGGTAGGCGCGGACCAGCTGCCATCAGCCCGGCAGGTGCTGGTCTCTGCCCCGACTAGGCTGTAGCCATTGTTGCAGTGGAAGTAGATGGTGGAGCCCTCCAGGTACCTGATGCTATCCTTGCGCCCATTTTGGGGGGCAGCCAGCCAGCCACAGGATACCACTGGGGCAGAGAGCAGATGACAGGCCTGAGCTGCTGGCCACTGCCCACAGCCTGCTGGCCCGGGGGGTCCTGCCCCAGAGCATGGCACACACTTGGCGCTGTTCCCACACCTCTGCCCTCACCTGGCTGCAGACTCTGTACACGATGCTGGTGCAGCTGGTGGGCCAGCCTTGTGGCATTGCCTGTGCTCAGGCTCCCGGTGGCCGCCACATCGAAGTTGCAGAACTGATCATTCCCACAGAGTTCAGCTGCTTCGTCTGCCTGGCTGGGGCTAAGGGTGGCCTCACCAGGGAAGAGGGGCTCAAAGGTGGGGTCATGCTTGGGTTGGTACAGGAAGTTATTCCTCAAGAACCAGGAGTCATAGGTGAGCAGGGAGGATGTGTTCTGCACAGCCCCTGGGGAGACAGGCTGCCCGGTTGTACTTGGTGGCCCAGGATGTGGGGTCTCTCCTGAGTCCGCAGACCCCACACGTGCTATGCCCTCTCCACCCAGCCCTCCACAGGCTCACTTACAATTGGCTCCATACTGGAACAAATCCTGAGGACTGGTGCTTGGGGGCAGCACCTGCCCGCTGCGAAGGGTGAAGTCGTCTGTGGGGTCGTTATTGAGAGTCCCAAGGAGGCCGCGAGTGTGGGTGAGGAACTTCGCAGGCAGTAGGACTGACATAGTCAGGAATGGGCCCTGAACACTGACCTCCAGGCCGGCCCCCGAAGCCAGCATGACTGATACCCTGTCCCTGGCAGCCACTGACAGGAACATGCCTGGGCACAGGTGTGGTGAATCAGAGTCACCCTGCGGGCACCACGGCCACCCCTCCTGCAGCCCCAGGATGGGGGGGGGGGGTCAGCACCCATGGAGCAACTGTGGGTGAGGGCACCTCCAGGCCAGCCCTGCTATGACACTCCACTGCTCCCAGCCACGCCTGCACCAGAGCCCCCAGAAATGTCCTAGGTGCCCAGTCAGTGTGATGAACCCCACACTGAGGCTGCTCCTGGAGCCACTCCCGACGGCTACAGCAGCCACACCTGTCTTGGTCCTTCCTGAGGGTCTTTGCATCCTCAGATGAACAGGGACAGGCCAGGCCCTCACTGTCCCCAGAACTGTTTCATTCTTTGAGTCCCCTGAGCAAGGGAGTCAGATGCCTAAGCTGCTGCACTTCTGAGCTCTGAGTGGCAACCTTAACCTTATGGGGGTTGTGGTGGCTTTTTTGAGCACAGTAGTGGCATTGTGGCCCCAGTGGTGAGAGAGAGCAGCCAGTGTGGGTCCCCTCTGTATGGCTCCTGGGTTTCTCAGGGAGGACACTCCCACAGTGCCAGCATCTCAGGCCTCTGACCAGGCCACTGGGTGTGACAGCCTGAGGGCAGACCTTTGGTTGGGCCCTGCTCCCTCCAGCCTGGGCGAGGTGCATGGATTCACCTGCAGCCACATTGCACTGGCCCCTCTCTGAGCCCCCAGAGGCCTCTGTCTTTGCATCGGAGCCCTGGGCACCACCCCAGCCTCCAGCCAGGGCTAAGGAGAGGTGTGAAGGTCCAGGGTCTCCCCTCAGCCCCTGGGCAGGGAGGGGAGGGAGGCTAGGCCAGCCTGTGGCCTTGCCTGGCTGGACCACTCACCCTTCAGGTCCATCCAGCTCTGCTCTGCAAAACTGAGCACCTCTTGATTCAGCAGCACCTCCAAGATCCCGGCCCTGTCGGCCAGCCTGACCTCAAGCACATCTGAGTTGCCCTCCTGGACGGCCACTGCGGTCAGCCCGGTGCCTCTGATCTGTGTGCCTGTAGGTACGGGCACAGAACAGGGCTTGCTTGGCTCCAGCTTCTCCCTGGGTGATCTAGCACCACACCAAGCCCCAGGCCCAGCCTCACCATTGGATGTTGTCCTGGGCTCGGCCCGAGCCTGTACCCTCAGGTCAGTCAGCGTGGCCTCCAGTAGCACGTACTCGCCCCTCCCATTGAATGTGAACTTGGTGCCATCAAAGGTAACGAAGTGTGGGTCTCCAAAGGCGGAGGCTGGGGTGAGAGCCGAGGGTCAGGCAGAGCCCCCTCGCTGGGTCAGCTGCACCCTCCCCAGCCCCCAGGCAGGCACCCACCCAGGTGGGGGGGCTGGTAGGTGCGGCAATCGTTGGAGGGCCGCCGCTTCATGTAACGTGGACAGTCAGGCGCCCAGAGGCAGCAGTAATAGAAGCTGAGCACATCGTAGAGCCAGTGGGACATGCCGGGCACGCGGGGCGGTGTGCGGTACGGGGGCGCGCCCCAGTCATGGCCGCGGTCGGGGGTGCTGCCGCTGCTCGAGTCTGCCGTCAGGAGCTGCGTGCCATCTGCCATGTAGCAGCACTGCTGGCCGGCGCCATAGCGGGGGCTGGGGACAGCGGTGGGTCAGGGTGGCCTTCCAGAGCCCGGCTCCACCCTGCCCTGGACCCAGCCTGCTGGCCTGGCTCACCTGGCCTGCACCGAACGCACACAGTGCACAGCCCCCGGATGGTACGTGCACTCGCTGCCCTGCTCCATGTCACAGCCGTAGTCCGTCTGCAGAGTGGGCAGTGGCTATCACCCACTGGCTCTGGGTTCTGCTATCCCCTTCCTGAAGTCAGCCCCACAGGGCGCTCAGACTGCAGCCCCTCCTCCCAGAGCCTCAGTGGGGGAGGCTGCCCCTGCCACTGAGGGGCTGCCCGTTCCCTCCCTTGGGCCCCGATGGGGCCTGAGCTCACGTGGAAGCGGCCCGAGTCAGCCCGGGCCTGTGCTAGGGTGCAGGGACAGTCGGGCAGCTCCTCCAAGAAGTTGGGCAGCTGGTCCTCTAGGTTCTCCCAGGCCAGACACTGAGTGCGGGCCCAGGCCACAGGGTCCTCCCGGAAGTCAGAGCCGAGGTGCCATGCCAGGGCGTGGTCATTGGTCCAGAGCGCCTGCACATCCCTGCAGTGGTGACCACGCATGACTTGGGGGCAACCACCCCATGCCCGCCCCATGCCCAGGGCTTCCTGGGTGAGCAGGGCCATCTGAAGGCAGTCAGGCCCCACTGGCCTGTACGCCTGCCCTTACTTCTGCCCTGCATAGCTCTTGCTGCTGATGATCCGGAGTGCACCCACTTTCCATGCCTGGTAGTTGTGGGGTGCAGGTTTTGGAATGAAGGTGAAGAGGCCAGAGTTGGGCACGTTTGTGGCCAGTGGATACAGGTATGACCACTTTGCTGTCCACTCTCCTGAATATGGCGTCCCTGAGGGGGATGAGGCCTCGTTAACCCTGGGGACCTGCCCGGGACCCTTGGGGCAGGTGCGGGCCTGGGCCCTTGTCCTTGGTACCTGGAGCAGCCTGCCAGACGTGTTCAGACGGGTGACAGACAGACAGGTGGGTCCCCATAGGAGGACCCTGGCTTAGGTGACCACCCGCCTGCCCCCCCACTCCAGAATCTTTGTCCCTGCCAGCCGTCTGAGCCCTCAGAGCACGCGGCACCGCAAGCCTCTTCTGCATCCAGAAAAGCCTCCAACCACTGTCCCTTGTTCACCGCCCAGCTGCACCTCCATAACCCTGATCCTGAATCCCTGCCGGAGCTCTCTTCTCTCCTCATCCCTGGCTGGAGCCCCCCAACCCACCGCCCAACCCTTTCTCCCATCTCTGGGAGCCTGAAGCCTGAGGCCACCCCACAGCCCTCTGCAGGCCTCACCTGTCTCCTCGTAGCCCCACAGTTCAATGGTGACCTGCTGTGTGGGCAGTGCTGAGGTGTTCCAGGTCAGGCTGAGGTTGCCCGTGGTGTCCTCGGTGCCGTAGTATTGCCAGCGGGTCTCATTCACCAGGTGGCCCTTCTCTGCCATTGACACTTTGTTGGGGTGCACTGGACGGGAGGATGAGGGGTGAGTGAAGGCCTGGGGTCCAGGCTGTGCAGGGGAGGGAGCAGCCACCCAAGGACAGAGCATCATAGCAGCGAGGTGACCTTCCCAGACCAGAGGACAGTCTGAGAAGCAGCCTGTCCTCCACTGCCCAGGCCTTTGGCCGCCACTTGGCTTCTCTTCTGCCCTGGGCTGGCCGAGCTGAGTGGGCAGACACTGGTCCTCCGTGGGACCCCTGCAGCTCCTCCTTACTCTGGGCTGGAACACATGTCTGGGTGCCCAGGGATGAGGCAATGAGCTTAGGAACCCCCGCCCCTGTGGCTGGGTAGGCAGGCCACCCGAGGGACTGGTTCAGCCAGAGCAGCAGGGTACGGGCGGCCAAGTTTTGGTGTGGATAGATTAGCACTGGGGAAAGTCCCCGTGGGTGAGGACTCACCTGCCAGCCAGGTGCCCGAGCGAGGGAAGGAGCGGCCATTGTCTAGTGAGACCGTGAAGGGGATGCGACCGCTCTCATAGAGCAGGGGGGACACACAGTGCACCTGCCCTGAGGAGTCCACGTGGCCGAGGGTCTGGATGCTCTCCTTAAACCTGTGGGGGCAGAGGTGGCAGGAGAGGTGGCTGATCCCCTCAAAGGCCAGGGTCCACTGACAGCCACTGACAGCCACAGGGCACCCATCCAGCCAGCTATCTGTGTGCCCACCCTCCTGTTCTGGGTCCAAGGACCTTCAGTCCGCCAGCCAGGGGGTCTGGGCCCCCAGCATGCAGGGGGATGGGGATGTGGGGTCCCATGGCCTGGCCTCTTGGGCCTCCCACCTGCAGATCACACCGTCTGTGGGGCTGAACCACTTGAGGTGCTGCAGCACAAAATCCTTGCCACCCATCAGGGAGCCTGAATAGGGTGAGATCTCCAAGCAAAAGTTTCGGAAATCCAAGCAGCAGGTGCCAAGGCCGGAGCAGGTCGGGTGGCAGGAACACGGCCCTTCCAGGTGCCCACAGCGCATGGAGCAGCTCTCCTGGGCATCTGGAGAAGAGGACCCTGAGCACCAGGCTGGGCAGGTGCTGGGCCCATCTCTATTTCTCCGCAGTCCATTAGAGAGCAGCATTCTCAGGAGAATTCTGGCCAGGAATCCGGGAATGTCTCTGGCCACCACGTGGATGCAATGGAAAACCACAGGGCCCGTGGGATGGGGTTAATCTTAGCACAGATGACCTAGCTGTTGCCCTGACTGGTGACACCTTCCTATGCTCAGTCTCACGGGGCAAGAGGAGCCCCCAGGGCATGGCTAACCCTCAGCCACCAAGTATTATATCCCACGTGGCAGGGGTCCTCAGAGGGCCACAGTTGCCCGAGCCCTTGGCCTGGGTGTGGGGGCCTCTCTTGATTCCCTGAGGCATCTGTGGACACGTGCCTCCCTGGGGCCTTGTAGCCTGGGAAGGACCCCTCTTACTTGCCCGGGCTGCGGTCCCAGGATGTGGCTGCTAAGACTCCTGTTTGAGGTCTGACAAAGAATGGTGCCCAGGCTGAATGTGGCCCATTTCACTTCCGTGGAAGCTGAAATTGACAACCCTGCCCTCGGAGGGGAAGGCCAGGGGGTCTCCCTTCCTTTTGGGGGAGAACTAGGGAGGGGACACTGTGGATGTCAGGCCCTGATGGTCTCCTGTGGGTCGCACTGCCTGGAGCTGGCAGGGAGGCTGGGCTGGGCTGAAGGGTGTGACTGGGGTGGACGCAGGCACCCTGACCCTTCCCCGTTCCTCTCAAACACGGCACTCAAGGGCCAGACCTGGGCTGGAGATACCCATTGGCCCCACCTCACTGAGTACAGTGCCTGGAACTCAAGAGCAACAATAAATATTTACAGGCCAAGGATGAGATGGCTCATGGGCGTGTGGGGAGGAAGCTGGGAGATGCTGTGAGATAAGTGGATGGGAATGGGGTGGAGATGGGGGTGGGGTTGGATAGCAGAGGGTGGCCTGGGGCCAGGGTCCCTGCTCTGGGGTCTGAACTCAGGGGCTTCCCCTAGACATCCACAATCCTGGCTTCTTGTCCTAGTCACACCCTCTGTCAGGGCTTGGGGTCTAGGCTGAGGGTTCTGCGGGATTCCCTGCTTCCCTCCCTTTCAGGGTGAAGGGTCCAGGCTGCCCTTCCCCACCAGCAGCCCCTTGACCACGGAATGTCTTCCCATAACATCTAGCACAGCCACAGATGGCCTGACAGAGGGACAGAAGCTGAGCCCAGAGGGGAGTCTGCCCCAGCACTGCTGTGGCAAGCAGATGGACAAATGGGGCAGAAGGGCAGGGTGGGGGGCATACCTGCTGTAGACCCAGGGCCCCAGCTGGGGGCTATCGCCAGCAGCAGCAGAGCCCCGGACAGGAGGGCCGGCTTCATGGTGCGGCCTGTGTCTGCAGCCAGCAGTGCAGTGGCTCTGAGGCAGCGGGTTGAGCTTAGTCTTTGCGGCCTGGCCCCGCCTGCCCGAGCTCTGCGGTACCGCCCTGCCCCGCCCCACTGACCCCGCCTGCCCGCGGTTCCCCTTTCAAAGTCCACAGGTGCCTGCGCAGACTAGCAGGGCCCAACCTGCCCTGTTAGCACATTCCTGGCCCATAGGCCTAGGACGTGGGGTGGGGATGGGGAAGGGGGCTGAACCTCGGCCGTGGGACCCTGTGGGAGAGTGAGGGTGCCCCGTTCAGAGGCTGCAGCCCAGACTCTGCAGCCCAACCCAGGCCTGCATTCAGGGTGGGGCTGCTGGGGATGGGATGCTGTGGTAAGGGCAAGGCAGGGAGGGTTCTCGCTGCGAGGTGGTATTCCTAACCCCTCCTCTGTCGGAGGCGGGATCTGCTGGGTCAGAGACGCAGGCCAGGCCGAGTCTAGGGGCCCAGGTGGCTCTGAGAGGGACCCTCTCTGGAAGGAGGAAGGGGAAAGGGGAGAGCCTCCATGCTGGACAGAGAAGTGGGGAGAGGAGTGGCTTTTCCTGCCACACCGCCCCTGCGCTGTCTCTCTTGGAGTTTGCATAATCTCTTTAGGATTACCCTCCCTTCTTGTTCAGATGAGGAAACTGACACCCACACCAGACAGGCCCAAAGTCGTCAGGAGAGGTGGCAGGGCCAAGTCAGGCCCCTGGTGGCTTCCAGAACCCCCTTCCCCCCACCCCACAGGTAGGGTAGGGTAGCGAAGTCTCTGCCACCTGGGCTGGGTGTCCACCAGGCAGGTGAGCCTCTGCAACCTGCAGCTTCCCAATGTGTCCAAAGGAGGAGGCACGTCCCCAACCTCTCAGGGAGCTGCAGCTGTCCCCATGGTGCAAACCTAGCCATCATATCCTACATCTGTGCTGTGACCTATCTCAGCTCCTAGGGCTGGGCTGGCCCATTGTTCCCAGGCCCATTCTCTCTCTAGCCTGGTGGGTGTGATTGCTGAGAAACACACTGGCTGAGTGTTGGCAGCCACCTGGGGTGCTCCCAAGGATCCCCCCCACCTCCTACACAGGTGTCAGAGGGAGACTTGAAACCTGGGTGCCTCCTGAACTCTCCTAGAGGACTGCTCCCCTGTATATCTGCTCCCTTCCAAAGACATTTGTTGAGAAGCCCTCAAGACCTCCAGCTTCAAAAGGGGAAAAAGGCCTGGGCTCCGCAGATCACTCAGGAGATTCCTCTGCTGGACTGCAAATTGTCTTTAGGTCTGCAGGCTAAGACTAGCGCCTAAAACTAAAGGCTGTTTGATTCCATGCTAAGATGCTGATTACAAGTTTATCTTCCCAGGTGCTGTCCTGTCTATCTCTTCAAATATTCACCTAATTTCATGTACAATGTAGATGTCCCGGGGATTAACTTAAGTGTCTCAAGAATGTGATCATTTGCCTCATTGCCCACCCCTTCCTCCTTTTTTTTTTCCCCGTGTGCCCTGCTTCCTTAAATACTTAAGTTCCAGGCCAAGAGTGGTGGCTCATGCTTGTAATCCTAGCTCTCTGAGAGGGTAAGGTGGGAGAACCTCTTGAGCTCTGGGAGGGTAAGGTGGGAGAACCTCTTGAGTTTAAGACCAACCTGAGCAAGAATGAGACCCCCCCCCTTCTCTACTAAAAATAGAAAAATAGCTGGGCGTTGTGGTGGGTGCCTGTAGTCCCAGTTAATCAGGAGGCTGAGGCAGGAGGATTGCTTAAAACTTAGTGATTGAGTTTGAGGTTGTAGTGAGCTAGGCTGACTAGCCTGGGGAAGAGAGTGAGACTCTGTCTCAAAACCCTTTCCCCAAGGCCTCCAAACAAACAAACAAAAACAAACAAACATCACTTTGAGATATCACCTAATCCCAGTGAGAATGGCCCATATCACAAGATCCCGAAGTAATATGCTGGCTCTAGGGAGGGGAGAAGGGGACATCCACGTGCCCTTGGTGAGTCTGCAAACTAGTCCAGCCTCTGTGCAAAGAAGTACAGAGTCCTCAAAAGGAGACCTACCATTTGACCCTGTAATTCCATTACTAGGCATTTACCCAAATGAAAAAAACACATTTTACCACGGGACATTTGCACTTGAATGTTCATAGCAGCTCAGTTCACAATCTCAAGATGTGGAAACAACCCAAGTGCCCGAGAACACACAAAAGGATTAATAGACTGTAGTCTGTGTATGCCATGGAATACTATTCCTCCCTTAAAAAAAGATGGAAATTTTGCATCCTTTGTAACAACTTGAATGGATTTGGAGAATATTCTCCTAAGTAAAACATCACAAGATTGGAAAAACAAGCATCACAGGTACTTAAAAGCAATTTAAAACTAGATAATAATCACAGACCCACAGGAGAGAAAATCTCAAACTCAAGAAGAGGGGAAGGAGAGGAGGGGTCTCAGTAGCTTCCCACCCAGTGGGAACAGTACATGGATAGATGGCACAGTCCCTGTGTGCAGGACACAGCTACAACTTTGATTTTTATTTGACATGTGTAAATTACATAACCTAATGGTTCATACCCTCATAGTAATCTGAAATTGAAAAAATGAAAAAAAAAAAAAAAAAAAAAAGATGCATCTGTGGTTTGTGTGTTTCCCCAGCATTCCCTCAAACTTTGGCTTAAAAAAACCTCCAATGGGGTGGTGCCTATGGCTCAAAGAAGTAAGGCACCAGCCCCATGTGCTGGAGGTGATGGGTTCAAACCCAGCCCTGGCCAAAACAAAAACAAAAACAAAAACAAAAAACCTCCAATGATTGATATCTCTGCCTCGGTCACTTATTTTGTGCTTCTGGGTACTCAGGACACCTCTGTAGTAGGTGCCCTGAGTGTGAATGTTGAGGTTGAGTCAAGCAGAGCCTGTTCCCGACCCTGGTCTGGTCTGGGACTCATCCTGGGCCCAGGCCGAGGGTGCTGGGGAGGGCTGGCAGCCTCAGGCTCTGAGCGCCTCCCGGTCTGCAGGAGCAGGCTGTTACTTTCTGTTTCTGGCCTGGGAGGTCCTGCCATGTCCAGAGAGGACGGACGTGCGGTCTGGAGGCCTCCATACCCCAGGGCCTGCAGGGAGTGGGTGTCAGAAGAGTTGCTGCCACCACTCAGCCCTCTGAAGGCAGGTGCAGCCAGGATCCCCCCAGGGCTGCTGCACATCTGGTTCTAAACAGCCTGGGCTGGGCCCTGGACATGTCCAGCCCATCAGGGCCCCCATCTCCTAGACGGAGAGCCTGTCCCAGGGGAAGCCCTAGGAGCAGGGGATGGCCCAGGTCACGAGACGGGGGTGACAGTTGTGAAGGGCAGGTTTGGGCCCCCAGAGCCTTGCATCCCCAAAACAAATGGGCCTGGAATATAGGAGGGCAGGGCCAGCACCATGGGCTGATTTAATGCTCTCTGGTCACTGTCTTAAATCTTCACTAATTTCTGAGACAAGCCCCACCTGTGCATCCTGTGCTGGGCCCCAGAGCTTTCAGGAGCCCAGTCCCATCAGGGAGACCAGAGCTCTCCCTGCTTGCTCACCTCCCCTTTTTGCCCCATAGCACAGGCCCTGTAGCCTTCCACCTCCAAGAGCCCAGCAACCCACGCAGCTGGACACCCGACATGCCTTTCAGGCCGGGGTCTGCCCTGCATGGCACCTGGTGTCTCCTCTCACCAGCAGTGTCCCCAGCCTACTGGCTGGGCTGGGCCCTGCTCTATGGGAGAAGGGGTGTGGATGCCCTGGGCCCTGCCCCAGCTGCACCCCAGAAGTGAGCACAGAAGCAAAAACTACTGTTGAACCTTTATTAGAAAAGAAACCAAAAAAAGGGTGTGGGGCAAGCCTGGCCTGAACGCCCTTCACTGTGACATGGGCATAGCCCAGGGTGTCCCAGCATCAGGTGTGGATGTGGCTGACCAGGCTGACCATTGGAAGGTTTACAAAGTCACCATTTCATAGAAAAAGATGCTCCCCAGCCCTGCAGATCGCAGCCCCTCCACCTTCACATGGCTGAGACGGGCCTCCTCTCCGCCACTTCTGGGCTCCCTCAGTGTGAACAGTCTGATCAGGTGCAGGGAGGTGCCGCAAAGAGGAGGGCTGGGCAGGCCTGGGGCCTGGGTGGGTGATGATGTCCCGTGTGGGCCTCCAGCCAGCCCAGGGCCCAGGCTGTGGGGTGTTCCAAGGCTGGCTGGCCCCCGGTGTGGCTGTGGGCTGCAGTGGCCCCTCAGATGTCCATGTAGTCGTCATCTTCGTCTGTCTCGCTCTCCAGTGAGGACTCCTGGCTGGATGTCTCCAGGACCTCTAGGGCTGGCTGGCACAGACTCTCTTTCCTCACGGTGGCGGCCGACTGGGCGGAAAGGATGGCCGACTGCAGACAGGGCAGGTAGGGGACTGGTCAGAGGTAGCTGGGACCCACCCTAGGTCCTACTGCAACCTGCACCCCCTCCCATGGACCTGCCCAGTACCCAAGGTTACCTTCAGCTTCTGCTTGGTCTCCTCTGAGATGCTGCCTTTGGGAGAGAGCAGGGTTGGGGTGGGTGGCGTGACAGTGATCTCAGGAGGGAACTTGGTGGCAGCCGAGGGGATGACCAGCTTTGGCATGTTGGGCAGGAGGCGTGACTTGGCCCAGCTGGGCTCTGCCTTGCCTGAGTGGCCCTCAGGTGCCTGGCCACTCCCACTGCAGGGGACCTTGGAGCTGGTAGCTGTGGGGAAAGATCTCAGGGGCTGAGCCTCACTCTAAGCCTCCTCTTTCCTCCTCCCCCTCCTACCTTTCCAGCTCAGGCTTCAGTTTCCCCTCTGGAGACAAAGTGACCAAGAGCAGCTCCTGCATTCTGCGTCAGACCACGGGTGCCTTTTTTAGGACCCATTTGGTCTGTGCTGACTGACAAGGTCCCAGGCACCCACCCTGGATAACTGCTTGGCTCAGGCTCTGCAGGAACCCAACTCTGGCTCTGGATTGTGGGGTTCTGAGACTGTGATCCCATCCAGGGCACCACGAACTCTGGATCCCAGGGCCTGGGATATGGGTAGCACCCGCCTCTGACCCTTCCCCAGGGGCCCTCAAGCACCATGCTCACACCAACTGTTGCATCCCTGCAACCATCCTAGGACATGTCCTATTAGCGTCCACATCCCAGAGAGGACACTGAGGCCCAGACCTGGTTGTGCTCCAATGGAGTGAGGGGCTGCATTTCCCTGTAGCCTGGAGGCAGCTGGGCCATGCAGGCTGCAGTTGTGGGTCCTGGCAGCCTCCAGAGGGCTGGGAGAGCTGGGAGGACCCAGATGGCCTGGCCAGTCTCCACATTCCTCTGCAGTCCCATGGCTTTAAAAGGAGCAGGGTTCACTCAGAGCCCACGCCTGGCCCCTAGTGGCTGGCACCAGGTCTGTCATCTTGAGTGGTCTGTAGGAGGCCCAGGCCAGGCAGAGTCTTCTAAGGGGCCTGGCTGGTGGGAACAGGCTGCACCCAGGGCTGGGGCTGGGATCTGACTCAGCTGCTGGTGGGGACACCTGACTGGCCACCCTGTAGCTGCTGTTGATGCCTGTCACCGGGCCCAGCTCCTCCCGGTAGGTGCCTGTCCCTCTCCTGCCGCACTCTAGGCTCAGCCTGGGCTCTGAGGTGGCTTGAGTGGCTCTGGGGGCACTTCTCATCACCTGGTAACAGTCCCCCTACCATATCAGCCTGGGCTTTTCCTTGGACCTCCTGCCCCATCCTCCCAGGCTAGGCACTTGGTGGGAAGCCTACCCTGGCTGTCAGGTGTGAGGCCTCTTGTGGTGGCTGGTGCTGGCCTGCTCCCAACTTGTCTTACCTTGGCTGCAGGTGGGCTCCGTGCCTGTCTGAGGAGCAGCCTCCGTGGGCCAGCAGTGTGGCTCTGCTGGGGCACCTGTGGGGGCCGTCTTCCCCTGCTGACTGTGCCGGGGCTCCGGGGATGGCGACCCAGCGCCGTCTGCTGTGCTCACCAGCTCTCCTCCCTCTGCAGGGACATGAGGCCCACTGCGGGTTACGTACTCACCCTTCCCAAGGGCTCCTGAGTCTGCCAGGTTTTGTGCCCTGGGACACCCGGCAGGGAAGCATGGCTGCTGCAGGGACCCTGGGCTGAGGTGGCACTCCCTCTCCACAGGAGTGGTCCGGGAACCAGCAGGCCCTCCTCTGACAGCTGTGTGGCTGGGGCCAGGTGGTACAGATAGGATACTGCTCACCATCCAAGTGTGTGCTAGTGTAGGCTGGCGCCCCACTCTGGATGGCTGCATAACTGACACAGTGGGGACCCCTATCCCTGGGTTCATGAGCTTGGCTATGTCTGCTCTCCCCTCCAGCTTAAGCAAGTGGCAATCAGAAACCAGTTCAGGACTCAAACAACCCAACTAAAACTGCAGTGGATGGAGGTGCATGATGGCACTGTGGTTCCCTGCCAGGCCAGACCACACCTTCCTTGGCATGAGGGAGGAACCGGGAACTGGCCTCAATTATGCCAAGGACTGGATGGGCCTGGAGCAAAAGCTGTGCCTGTGCCACCGGCCAGGCTAGCCGTTACTCAGCATCTGCCCTGAGCTTCCCAGGCCCTGCTCCTCCCCCCAGTCTCCGCACAGTTCCCAGCCCAGCTTTCCTCCTCCCTCCACGCATCTCCTGTCTCCAGGCCTTCCCACTGCCTTCCTGGCCCCGCCAGCCCGTCCAGCTCCTCCGCCAAGATGACCTCGTCCTCTCCAGTAGGGGGAGCCAGCTCACCACCATGGCATTCCCACCCATAGTAGTGGCAAGCCTCGGCCCAGCACACGAGGCAGAGGCATGAGGGCCCTGCTGCTCTCCTGGGGCTCCTGCCTGCTGCCTTCCAGGTCCACGCAGTCTGTCCCAGATTGGCCAAGGCCTTGTCTTGAGCCCCCACCCCTCTGGGCACTCCCTCCCTTGCTTAGTGTCACTGCCTGGAATCTACAGTCACAGCCTCTTTGGTCCCAGGTCCAGTCACAATGGCTGCAAATCTAAGTTCCTCAGCAGACCCTCCGGCTGCTTTCCCAGACACCCCTCCACCTCCTGCAGAAGGCTGGGCACACAGCCACTGGGCAGGCCCTCTATGGGACCCGAGGCCAGGCCTTTCCATTGGTGGCACTGCCCTGGCAGGATACTCCCTTCTGGAGGCTGCTCCCTGAGCAGGGTAGGAGCGCAGGCCGCTCTTGCTGATAGCAACTTACAGGGCAGAGTGTGGATGAGGTGTCAGGGTGCCCTGGCAGCCCTGTGAGGAAGATGATGGGTAGGCCAGAAAGGAAGGGGATCTACCAGGGGGCCCAGCCTGCAGAGAAGGTACGCCTTGGCCAGTCCGGACAGACCAAGGAAGGCAGCAGGCAGGAGCCACAGGAGAGCCCTGGAGCCTCCCCACCACCCTCCCCGTCTCAGGTTCTCTCTCTGCAGAAATAGGTGGCCAGGCCAAAATCCTGCACCACTGAGACCAGTCTCCCTGCACCCCAGGGCAGACTGTCCCTGACATGAGATATCCTGGGAGGCCCCTAGGCCTGGCTCGGCCTCTGCTTGGCTTCTTAGCTGCCTGTTTTGGTCCCGACTTAGGAGGAGCACCCCCTCCATGTTCCCTACCATAGGAGGCCTGACTTCTCAGAGAGGGGCCCCTCTCACTCTCACAGGGGCAGGTGCTATTCTAGAGCTGAGAGGCAGCTGTGCACTGAGGCATGGCCTGTGCTGGGGAGAACCCTGGGGAGAACCCTGTGGAGACACACACATGCCTGTGGGAAAAGGAAGCCCAGCTACAGGGGATACACAGGCCTTAGCTGACCCTGTGTCCCCCAAGTGCCTTTGCCTTATGGAGCTGTGACCTTGTCAGTAGGGCCTGGGCAGGTGGCTGAGCTCCTCAGTCCCTTCTGCACACACCCTCCCAGTTCTCTCATTCTTTGGGGAGGTGTCCAGGGAGAATTCTGTGGATCTGCTCTCCCAGGTGGCTCAGCTATCACTGGAGCCCAACTTCCAGCTTCACAACCAGTCTTGGCTTCAGTTCAAGATCTGCCCACCACCCTCTAGTCACAGGGTGTCTTTGCAGGTGGGCCAGGAACCACTCCAAATGTGGCCACACCACTATGCTGGGGCCAGTTCCAGAGGTGCCTGTCCAAGCCAGGCCCTGCTACCACCCCAGCCAGCTCTGAGAGCCATATGGGATACCCACCCTGATGTGGCCAGCTAAACATCACCTGCTTGGGGATCTGCAGCAGCCCTGAGGGGGGTGTATGGGGTAGGCGGGGGGCAGGTGTTGGCGTGGTGTGTGCTGATGCCAGGGTCTGTCAGGAAGAGGCCTCTGCTAGGCCTGCACAGACATTCTCAGTCAAGGGCAGCCCTCACCCCTGGTGCCATTCAAGAGAAAAAGACCATTTAAATTAGTTTGGGAAAAAGAAACAAAAAAGGATTGATCCATTCTCCAGGCTGAAGAATGTACAGTAGGGGAGAGTGGTAGCTCACGCCTGTAAACCCAGTACTTTGGGAGACGGAGGTGAGAGGATCACTTAAAGCCAGGAGTTAAAGTCTCCAGTGAGCTGGAGAGCAGCAGTGTTGACCCCAGAACCAAGACCCGAGAAAGATCTCTAAAAGCAACCGCAGCCAGGCACAGTGGCTCATACCTTTAATCCCAATGCTCTGGGAGGCCAAGGCAGGTGGATTGCTTGAGCTCACAGGTTCAAGACCCGCCCGAGACAGAGTGAGGGCATTGTGGCAAGCACCTGTAGGCCCAGCTACTTGGGAGGCTAAGGCAAGAAGATCGCTTGAGCCCCTGAGTTTGAGGTTGCCGTGAGCTATGATGCCATGATGCCATGACATTCTACCAAGGGCAACAAAGTCAGACTTTTCTCTCTCAAAAAAAAAAAAAAAAAAAAAGCAACCAAGTTGCTCTCCTGTGAAGGTCAGGGAGAAGAGGGACCAGCTGCCACATTCTGGATTGTCCTCCTCAGAAAAAGCACTGGGAAGACATGGGGTGACAGCGTGGGATACCAGTAGTGGGCAAGCTAAGAAGGGAAGGAGGCCAGGGTGGCGCCTGTCTCAGTGGGTAGGGTGCCAGCCCCATATACAGAGAGTGGCAGGTTCAAACCCAGCTCCGGCCAAACTGCAACCACAAAATGGCTGAGTGTTGTGGTGGGCGCCTGTAGTCCCAGCTACTCGGGAGGCTGAGTCAAGAGAATCTCCTCAGCCCAGGAGTTGGAGGTTGATGTGAGCTGTGTGACGCCACGGCACTCTACTGAGGGCGATAAAGTGAGACTCTGTCTCTACAAAAAGAAAAAAAAAGAAAAAAGAAGGGAAGGAGGCAGGTATGAAAAGTGGGTGCAGGAGAGGTCAAAGACCCAAGGAGAGAGCCTACACAGGATCACTGCCCCCCACAGTCTCCTGCCGGGGTGGACCAGTGTCCAGTTCAGTTCCTGGCATGCCTTTCCCTCCATGCAGAGGGTGCAGAGGGAGATGTGTAGGAGCTGAGCACACACGGTATTGGTGGGTGCCCTAACACCAGCCCTGTGGCGGAGCGCTGGGGAAGTGCCGTCTGGCCTGCCATCTCTTTAAGGACAGTGCCGCCAACTTGAGGCTAGGTACTTCCCTTCCAGAACAGAAGTGGGTCTGGGTGTGGAATCTGGAGAGCAGGCAGCCCAGAGGCCTCTCTACTATTAGGGGTGTGGGGGTCTGCCACCCTAAGACCTTGGATTTGCTAAAGACTGAGAGGGTCCAGAGTGGGGTGGCTTTTCAGGGATTGGCTGTGTAACCGACTTCAGGTCTACATCCAGGCGTGGGTTGCCATCTGTGGACAGAGCCTGCAGTTCTGCCAAACAGATTAGGGAGGTCTTACACCAGCAAAGGGCCATGTTTCAATCTCTGTGCACAATATGTATCAATAGGGCCTGCTTCCTGCCTCAGTGATAGAGGTCACACAGTTCCCCAGAGCTAGGCTGAGGTGTCCTTATCACTGGGGGTACTGGGGGTACACCTCTGGCCTGGGCACTGCTTGCTGGGGCAACTGCACCACCTGCATGGCATTCGCTCCCATAACAGGAAAACCAGTTTCAATCTCCTTGACAACTTTCTACAAGACATCGTGGAATCCAATTTCAAGCCTTAGAGATTTCACGTCCAAAAAATAGCTGTGTTTTTGTAACACTGAAGTGCCCCTTACTGTCCTAGCAAAGTTTTTCTTAACCCTCTGTAGGAAGAATACACCCACAGTCAAAGAAGAAACTGCAAGTGAGGAAGAACCAACACAGTCACTGCCGTGGTGAAAGGCCAGACCATCTGCCACAAGGGATGACAGTGGAGCTGCCTCAGAAGATCCCAACTACAAAGAAATCATGGAAATGACAGAGAGGGGATTCAGATCATGGATAGCAAAAGCGAGAAAGGGAATTGAAGAAAAAGTGGAAAACCAGAAGGAAATCCAAAAATTGACCCCCAAATTTAATGAAAGACAGGAAAAAGTCTCCAAGGATCTAGACACAATTAGAAACAATATAAAAGAGCTAAAAGAACGTATGGAGTCATTTGGCGAGTTTCAAAAGAAGAAAAAGTGCTCGCTTCGGCAGCACATATACTAAAATTGGAACAATATAGAGAAGGTTGGCATGGCCTCTGCTCAAGGATGACACGCAAATTCGTGAAGCATTCCATATTTTTAAAAATTGGAAGTATGACCCCGCCCCGGGCCGTGCTGGAAGTCAAGTAGCACGGCTGCCGCAGGCGGGTCGGGCCAAGCGCAGCCAATTGGCCATGGAGCGATGCGGGCTGGGGCTGTCCCTGCGGTGGGTGCTGCTGGCTCTGCTGCTGGCGCTGGTGGCGCAGACCCTGCTCTCCTGGGCTGGCAGCGGGCTGGCGCTTTGGCCCCTGCCGCTATCTGTGAAGGTGACAGGCACTCAGCTGCGCCTCACCGCTGAGAACTTCTACATCGACCATGGCCCCAATTCCACGGCCTGTCCCATGTGCTCCCCGCTGGAGGAAGCATTTTGGCGATATTATGAATATATTTTTGGTGTTTACAAGCGGCCTCGGGGGCTTCCGAAACTTGAGGGTGGATCACAATTAAAGCAACTTCTGGTCTCAGTTGTCCTTGAGTCCGAGTGTGATGCTTTCCCCAGCATGTCTTCAGATGAATCCTATTCTTTACTTGTGAAGGAACCTGTGGCTCTCCTCAAGGCCAACAGAGTCTGGGGAGCATTACGAGGTTTAGAGACCTTTAGCCAGTTGATTTATCAAGATTTGTATGGTACTTTTACCATCAATGAATCCAACATTGTCAACTCTCCAAGGTTTCCTCACAGAGGAATTCTAATTGATACATCCAGGCACTTTCTGCCACTTAAGGTTATTCTTAAAACCCTGGACGCCATGGCTTTTAATAAGTTTAATGTTCTCCACTGGCACATAGTGGACGATGAGTCTTTCCCTTATCAGAGCATCACTTTTCCAGAGTTAAGCGATAAAGGAAGCTATTCTCCATCTCATGTTTATACATCAAATGATGTCCATATGGTGATTGAGTATGCCAGATTACGAGGGATTCGAGTCTTCCCGGAATTTGATACCCCTGGACATACGGCGTCTTCGGGAAAAAGCTAGAAAGACCTCCTGACTCCATGTTACCCTAAACAGAGACAGTTGAACACTTTTGGACCTATAAACCCTATTCCCAATACAACTTACAGCTTCCTCACTACATTTTTCAAAGAAATTAGTAAGGTGTTTCCAGATGAATTCA
>CAUYPK010086123.1:0-55386 GCA_963574355.1 Loris lydekkerianus | reverse complement strand
GTGTTTTCCCAGCCGCCGCCCCCCCGGCTCCCGCTTAGTTTTCCCCCCCGGCCCCGGGCGGTTGCCGGCCCCCCCCCCCCCCCGCCACCTTTAAGTCTTCTGGCCTGCCCCTTGACCCCCCGGCGTACTGTCCAAAGCGAGAAACTGCCTTGGCCCTCACCCCCCACAGCGTCCACGTCCGTATCTCCTCCTCCCCAATACATTCCAAACTGCCGTCTCTGTCAGACCATTTAGGGTGAGTTCTCCGCCCTCCGGAGGCCACAGTGGGCATGCCCTCAGCCCCCCGCTTCCTGGCTCACACTGGGCCTGTCGTGCGTTCTCGCTACTACTCAGCCTGAGTAGCTCAAACTAAGCTTGCGGTTCAGGATCCAAGTCTTGAAAGATGCCTTTTTTACGTTCTGCTGTTACCCTTTTTCCTAATCTGCCTCTTCTTGACTATGTGTTTTGTGTTCCCACAGAAAGGAAAAATGATGGTAGGATTTTTGTCTTGCACAGCATTCATAGAGCCGAGTACAAATAAAATTTACCGTCTGTTTATCCTAACTTTGCGTCTCTTTATATGACTGAACACTGGCCTTTAGTCGTCCTTTCCAGGCTTCTGATGTTTTGTCTATATTTGAATAATCCTGGGCCTACTTTGGCCCATTATAATGCTTGTCTTCCTACCTCTTTCTTAATTAAATCCACTCTTTCTTGGACTGGAAGCTGAAGTAGTAAAAGGTTCATACCTTGGAAAATTACATCTCTCCTGATATAATGGGACTGGTGGAATATTTCACAACATTCCATCATTCTTGAGAAAAATGTTGCCTACTGGTTAAGAGCCTATGCTAGTGGAACTGCTAAACCTTTGTCCTACCACCTACAAGGTCTACCTTTGGGCAAGTTATTTATTCTCTGGGCCCCAGTATTCTGAAAAATAAAAATATTTTCCCATTTCTAGCCAAAAATTATTTTTCATGCCCCCAGTGTAGCATATTCCATACAGTGGGTGACACTGCCTTTGCTAATGCTCTTCCCTGACCTAGAATAACCTTTGCTCTTTCTCCTGCTTATCCAGATTATACCTCTCTTTCACCTTGTAATTCTTCCACATAGGTTCATTCCAACATTGGTTTCTTTGTTTCTTGGCTTTCTTAGTGGCTTAATTCTTCATTTTTGGCCTTGAATATTATATGCAGTGAGGGTTGAAGAGAAATGACTCCTCCAGAATCAGACTTTTAAAGTTTGTAACAACTTTGAAGGGGTGAAATAAAATTGGCATTTAGTGTCTATTCTGTATGTGGCACTATTCTTTTGGTTTTTAAAATATGGATTATTTCCAAAAATATTTAATTAGCACCTGTCACATGCCAGTCACTGGGGATACATATGTGAAAGTGGCCCTTCTTAAACATAGTTCTGGTGAAAATCAAGCCCTAATGCTAACGCATCTAAGGTATGCAATGAATTACCTCATCACCTATGCACTTAAAATGGTACTAGTTAGGTACCATGCTTGAAGGAACTAAGAAAGTAGTTGCTCAAATCAGTTTTCTTAGGGCTTAATTCCTGCAGAGCCCTACTTGAGAAAAGTTATATTGGAATAATAATAATGCAGTCTCTGCTTTTTTATAATTTATATTCTAGTTTGGCACTGACAATTTAGATATATTAACTGATTTAAATTCCATAATAACTCTTTCAAAAGGCTTTATTGTCTCCATTTTACAAATGAGGAACCTGAGAAACAGACTAAACTTCCACAAAATCCCACAGTTATAAGTATTGCAGCCAGACAATGTAGTTTTGGAGTCTTTTTGTTATTATTTGAGACTTTCCACTTTCTTGCTGATGAGGTAAGATTCTTCACTTTCTGAAAGTGTTATTTATTTATTTTTAAAAATTTAGGCTCAGCAGTGGAGTTTCCCTATCTTTTTAGGTTGTCTAGTAGAACGACCCAGGAGACTTAACTTTTATAAAGCACTTGGTGCACAGTCTTATGTTAAGTCTTACATATGACCTGATACTGAAGTTATTTGCATTTGGTGGTACTGTTCACTATTTTGTTTTCTGACTTGGATTTGCTCACTTAGAAGAAATTTATTGAGTAATACATCTGAACCAGGCACTAGGCTCTGATGACATATATTTATGGAAAAGGGTAAAAGTCTGGGGAATAAAGAAATGAAAAAGAATTATAAAAATAATAGTTATGATAACTGCTACGAAGGAAAATTATTGTAAATGGTAAAAGCCTGCTAATGAAGAAATGTCCTTAGGCTGAAACCTAAAAGATGAACTGTAGTTACCTAGATGATGTTGGCAGTTTCGACTTTTCTGGAACTGTAGGATCCAGCTCTTATTGGACCTTAACACATGAGGTTGGTTGATGGGAAACAGACTGGAGCAAATCACTATAGCCAAAATTCATGCTAAACATTTTATACTTAAGAGCAATAGAAAGCCACCAGAGAATGTTAAACAGCTGAATATGTTACTCAGATTTTTGCTTTAAAAACATCACTTTGTTGCTCTTTCCAGGACAATTTGGAGAGAGGCACCTGTAAATCTTATCTGTGGTAAAGGACCAGTGTTTTTGTTTGTTTTAAATTTTCATTTCATACTAATACTCTAGTAACTCACAATAAAATGGATATTTTGTGGCAGTGTGAAGTTGCTATAAAAGTTTGTAAATTCTTCCTCTCAGTGTTTATATTTACTTTATCTCGGACCAGTAAAAAAAGTTGTGGACCAATATTAGTTCACAGATCATGCTTTGAGTAGAATCAAGTTAAGCTATGATAGTAATTTAGGCAGGAGATTGTAGAAGCTTGATTCAGAGTGATAGAAATACAAAGTAGCCTGATTTGACAAGTAAAATTGGTAGAATTTGGAGATGGGTAGTATTTGGGAGTCTAGGAAGAGAAGAAGGCTGATTTCTAGGCTAATAGTTCTTGTGCCTAACTTAGGGAATATTGGGAGAGGAACAGTTTTTTGTTTGGTAGTTTCAGGGAAGGGAAAGTATTGATCGTAATTCAGCTTGAGACTTCTTATGCTTGAGAGGGAGATACGTGGGTCGTTATGAAAGTTTTGAGATACACAAAGATCAAGAATTGTAAAATCCACATGGATGGAAAGAAATGAAGCCTGTCCAGCAACACCAATCACATGAGCAAATTGAAACTTGCACCATGGAATCAAAAAGGATTGTCAAATGTGTTTCTTGGAAATAAAGTAATGGAGCATAGTAACAGTCTGTCCCAAAACTTTTAGTGACCTCTGTGTACAAGTGAAGATGTCTGGTAGGAATTAGATATATAGGTCAGAAGCTGAGCAAATAGCTTTGATCTGAAGATAAATTTAGAGCATAGAGTTTATATGTGTAATTGATGTCTTGGGGTAGAGGCTGAGCTTGCCTAAGGAGAGTGTATGTAGAGAGAGAGAAGATAGGTGTTTAGGACTAAGTCCCATGAATCCTTAGCATTTAAACATAGGGAAAAATAAATGGAGCAAGACAGTCTGAGAAGAAGTATCTAGAAGTTGGAGGAAATTTTCATTAGTATCACTAAAGCTTAGGAAATTGTCTCTTTGAAGAAGGGGCGAGTGGCCAGTTGACACTTTTGAATGCAGAAATCAATTAAGTGGAAAACTAAAAAGTACACATTGGGTTTAGCAACATATAGAAAATTTAATACTATTTCTTAGTAGTCAGTCCACCCAAAAACTATTTGATGATGAATTTTGTTTTAATCTGGCAAAGCTACAATCCTAAATTTAGAATAAAATCTAGGCAGACGTCCACAAACTGCGGCTCGCGGGCCACATGAAGCAATGTAAATTGTATTTGTTCTCGTTTTGTTTTTTACTTCAAAATAAGATATGTACAGTGTGCATAGGAATTTGTTCATAGTTTTTTGTTTTAAACTATAGTCTGGCCCTCCAACGGTCTAAGGGACAGTGAATTGGCCCCCTGTTTAAAAAGTTTGAGGATGTCTGATCTAGAGTATGAGCCATATCTTCCTTCCTGAGCTCCGATCAATGTCTATTTAGTACCATCTGGCTGTTCTATAAGTATCTTAAGCTATTTTTTCTTTTCATAGCTCATTCATTCAGAATATAAGTTTCAGATACTGTTTATTAGGCACTGAATACTACTGAGTTTAAGGTATGTGATTAGAACTTAGGGACTAAAGAATGAACAATGAAATAATATTTGTTATTCTAGTCTTGTTAGTACTGTCATAGCAGTTTATTTAGGTTGCTTTGGAAGCATAGAGAAAGGGCATCAGGGAAGTCTCTCTGAGGAAAATGACACTTGGACAGAGTGTTTCTGAAAGGCAAGTTAAACATAGGTGGAGGCAGTTGGGAGGGGGGTGTAAAGAATGATATTTTAAGTATTTTGAAAACCTCCAAAGACAGGGACTGTGGCTAGAGGATATGGGTGGCAGATTAGAGAGATGTCTGTGTTGTTCAAAGGTTTCACACTTGACATTGCGTCTTTTGTTTGTAGTTTTGATTAATATCTTTACCATCCATGCACTTACCAAATGTAGAGGTATCTTTTTAGTATTTTCAAAAATGAAAAATTACCTTTGTTTTAGTATTTATTATCCAAGATGGTGTTTTATTTTTATTGGCTAGTCTCATATTTTGCATATTAAGCCTGTACTTATGGAATCGTGTAATAACTGATAGCATAAGTTAAATATTTATTACACTATAGTGATTTACTATTGGAAAACATTATACAAATATAGTTTTTTTTCCTCAAATTTAGGGAGTAGAGAATGAATGCTTTGCTAAGGATTTACTACTAAACCTTAGTTTTATGGTCAGGCGTGGTGTTTACTATTTGGGATTCATTAAGTATCTAGTCATAATTATTTAGATATGGTGCTAAGGACTTTATGCACTCTTTGTTTTAATCCTTATAACTACCCTGCTCCTGTCAGTCAGTGTTTCTCAGTTGTCTCCGAGATAAAAGGTATAAATGTTTCTGTGAGATAAATGGTGGAGGAAAGTGCATTCTCAGGGAATAAAAAGGAGGTGAAGATCAGAGTGTATCCAGGGTGGTGGTAGAAGGGAAGAGCTTAGTTATTAAAATTGTTTTCAAGTTAGTGCTTTCTCTTAAAAAGGATTTGACTTTTGCATTGTGTTATCTTAATATAGCCTTGTTTTAATTAAAAAATACTTTAAATTAGCATGGAGGAACACTTGAAAACAGTGTCCATTATAAACTTCAGGGAATCAAGGCCTCATATGTATTTATTAAATATTCCTTTGCATTTTTATTTTAAGTAAATGTTTGAAGCATAACCTACATTAAACACGTGCATATATTATTATACAGCACTTGCAGTCTTGTGCCTGGCTTCTTACTGTAAACGTACATATTTATGTGATCCAACCTTGTGTGTAGCAATAGTTTATTCATTCCCATTGCTTTATAGTATTCCATCATATTATTGTATTTATTATAATTTGTTTTACTGTTGATGGACATCTAGGTTGTTTCTAGTTTGGGGCCATAATGAATAGGGCCCCTATGAAATATTTTTGTATTCCTCTACATGTCTTTTGACGTACATGCATATGTTTTTCTAGGGAATTTACCTTGTAGTGTAACTGTTGGGTCACATGTGTGCTTTTGTTCAGTTTCCATGGTGGTTGTACAACTCATAGTCTCATGGGTAGTGAATGAGAGTTTTAGTTTTTTTTCACATACTCTTCAACATTTGCTTGATATTGTGTTTCATTTACTTAGCCATTCTGGTGGGTGTAAAGTGGTATTAAGATGTAGGTTGTTTTCCCAAAATAAACATGATTCCTTTCCTAACTCCTACCCACAGACCTCTTTGTGCACATCCAGGGAAAGTGGAATAGAGAGACCTGTGTATTTTCGTAAAATCCATCAGATAATTCTGGGTGCATTGTCAGTTGGCAAGATGTAGAATATGAAACAAATTTAAGTATAATTTATGGAAATGAGACTGTCATGAAAATTATAGGTTCATAGTATAGTTTACTGACTTTCTGACAAATGGTGCATTTCTAACTTGCTAAATGTGGGAAAACTTTTAAGATTTTGCAGGCTGGTAAAAAGTTTTGCAGGCTTTTTTATTTTATGGAGTGAGTCTGCAACATTGGTCCAAAGCTCTGATTACATAATGCTGGAATGCAGTTGTTCTTACTTGACTGTTCACCCAGATTGTGGATTGTGTTCATTCAATATTTTATGATGTTTTGCTACTTTTTAAAGAAGGGAAACACTATCTGTGAGAACTTGCTCAGTTTTCAGAACCTGAAAATAATATTGAGAAGATAAATTTTACTATGTGCCTATAGCATGCTATGTTTTATATTTACTTTCTTGTTATTTGTTGGAATTTTTAAAATAAATTCCACAGAAAAAAAGTGTTGCTAATATTTAATTTTCATATTGAATTGTGTGGTGAAAACTAAGGATGGAAAAAATATTTCTGCCTATGTAGCCTTTTCAGTGTTCGGATTGTAGTTAGTCTCCTCTTAGTCCTTAATGAATGCAGATTATGTTAGAATCATATGTAGGGAAGTGCCATTCCTATGCCTTTTGAGTATAATGATTAGTTGTTGACGTCTATTAAAACATGTTTAGATTCTTAACTTCAGGTAAACCCATAGTTTTCCATTTCTAACATCTCATATGCCTAAATTTTTAAAGCTAGTATTTTTATGTCTGACTTCATTTCTTATTGCTGCAAAGTACTGATCCAAGGTATAGCAGCTGTTTGATAAATGCTTGTGCTCTACGTATTCATAAGTAGCTACTGAATATTGCTAGTCACAGGAATCTTAGAATTATTATTTCATCTTTAGAGGAACCGAGATGGCATTTATGTCCTTAAAATGTTCCTATGAAATTATTTTGCAAAGCATTTCCTTGTGAAGGAGATAATGCTAAGTGAATGGCATTAACTTCCTTTTATTAAGTCTAGTTTGGCCCTGTGTTACATTTTGGAAGAAAGTGGATTAAAATCTAGGGGTATCCTAACATATTCCTCTCTAGGGATCATTTTATTTCATTTCTTTCCCTCTTTGTCTTCCTTTCAATTTCTTTCCTCTCTTTCCTCTTTCTTTTCTCTTTTCTGTAAACTAAGCAGCTACAATTAAGTGGTTCTCAATCTTCCTAATGGCACAGCCCTTTAATACATTTCCTTGGGTCGCGACCTACAGGTTGATAACCACTGAGCTACATGGTAGAATGTTTTTCTTTGAGGAGAATTAAGCCTTTTTAATGGTTATGGACTATTTAATGGTTACCAAGTGTAATGGTAATCAAAGGATCTCTACTGCCTTTTACCCTAAGGCATGCTGTTTTCTCACTTCTTTTTCTAAAACTTATACAAGTTAGAGTTCAAAAACATGTCTTATCTTTCTCAAGGATGATAGTATATCCTACCTTTGCCTAGGACAGTGCTAGTTTATGTCTTTTGCCTCAGTATCCTGTCCTATTTTGCATTTGTATTAGATATTTAATTTTTTTTTGTTTGTTTTGTTTTGTTGGGGATTCGTTGAAGAGACAGAGAACCAGGGTACACTCGTTGCATTTGTTAGGCAAAGTCCCTCTTATAGTTATGTCCCGCCTCCAAGAGGTAACGGTTAAGTTAAAATAAGCCTGAATGGGTTTGGTAGATTTTTTTTTCTTTTACTCCTACCTTTTGTCATGGTCTAGTGTAGTAACGCATGACATGTACTTGTACAATGATAAAAAGTTCTCTTTCCCTAACTCTTCCCAGATGCAATGTAAATAATAGCTTACTTCAATGACAGTATTGGGGGAGAGGTGAACCTCAACAATTGGAAGAGGGCTAGGATGCAAATGATTAGGGATATTGTTACACCCAAGAATCGGAATCCCCCATGACCATACAAGAGAGCCATGCAAGTCACATGAGGGCGTTTATTCAGGCTTGAGCCAGGGCTGTCAGCGTTCCCCCTACTCAACTGGGACCCAGAGCACTATGCCTTTTGAGTATAATGATTAGTTGTTGTGCTTGTCGTGCAGCGGTGTTTTTATGCAGTGGATATGGAGTGAGGGGCATGGGAAAGAAAGTTTGGCCTTTGGATTGGTTATTTCTTATGCCTATACTAGAATTCAAAGCTGATAGGGTCCCGCCAATCTCAACGGTCAGGAGGTGGGTGCACTTTGGGAAGTAGGGGAGGTGTGGTTTACTAAGAAAGGAAACAAATGATTTTCAGGTTGTCTTTAAAATGGAGGAAAAAAGCCTGAAATGATGAAAGGCCCAAAATGGCATCACTGGGTCCTTCGTTTCCCCCTTCTCATTGTTACTAGGAGGACCCAATCATGGGACCTCAGTGGCCTCGGTGGTGAGTCTGAGATGCTGGGGGGTGGGGGGTACTCAAGGACTGATACTGGACCCTGAGAACCATTAGTTGCACCGTTTCCACTCGTTCTTTTATAAACCGTATAAGTTTGTTAATTATGCATGGTCCTATCGTTAAGGCTAGTAAGAGCAGGTTTAGGAGTCCAGCTATGGCAGAAATAAGAGTGGTGAGCCACGGGGACCAATTAAATATAGCTTCATACCAACTCTGAGTTTGCTCTTTCATATCTGCGTTTCTGTAATCCTTCCCATACCACAGTCATGGATTCTTTAACTACTCCAGAATGGTCAGCATAAAAATAGCATTCCTCGCCCAGAGCAGCATACAATCCCCCTTGTTGCAGGAACAACAAATTGAGCCCCCTCCGGTTCTGGAGCACTGCTTCGGAGAAGGAAGTGTGGGAGCCCTAAAGTAGAGTAATGTATTTTTCTATCCTGTGTGGGAGTCCTGAAATAGAGTATTTTTCTATCCTTTCTATATCTAGATCGATGGCCGTTCTTAGCACCCCGTAGTTTTTATATTGGAGGACTAGAACTGAGATCCCAGTGCCTGCCCCTGCTAACACCATTCCAACAGGGTGGAGATAGTGAGTGCCGTCACCAGTTCCCTTTTGAAACGAAAGTCTGTGCTTTCAAATCTCTGAAAAACGGTTTCTTGCTCGTGGTAAATTAATCTAGGTATTAGTTGCACAAGGACACAGTAATCTTTGTTTGCATTTAAAACTCCTGAATGTATACATGGAGCCAGGCGCGTGGAACAAGCCCACCACGCATCTCTGGGGGGCAGTAGATACCTGAGTCCGTTTCACTGGTAGATTTTATTACATAGGTGCCTGTGGGAGGTGGGCACCCGTCCTACACAAGTTCCCTTCCCCGAGACAGATTGGAGTGTAAGGTGAGGGTAACTATGCTGATACCAGTGGCAAGCTGCGGTCTCACCAGTAGTAAAGCTATCTTGGAGGGTTATGCCCTCATAGTAGGGGGGGGTCTCACATCAAGGCAAAGCCAACATGCTTTAGTCAACTCCAGCTGTGATTAAGTACCCTATAGGTGCTGACGAGATGATCCCAAATAAGATGGGGGCACGGTGAGGTTGATTGGTGAGGGGCTGAGAAAGGGGCTAGGAGAGAGGGGAGAGGGTGTAGAGGCGGGGAGTGGGGGCAGAGTAGCCGGGACCGGTGGGCATAGTTGCAATACCATTTTAGGACCAACAGCTGAAAAGAGGCCTGAGTTGGGGGCGGAGTAAATAACTTTCAAGGTGAACGTACCCCCTTTGTCTGTGTAGAGCTTCCAAACTCTCTCGTACAGGAGAATCCCCCAAGTCTTTCCCCATTCCCATCCTACTGCCTTTTTTCCTTCTGCTGTGAATCTGATGAGGACAGGGTTGCAAAATTGATCTGAAGGGCTTTGCACTCCGGGTCACCGGCAAGATGGTGGGGCTGCCGTGGCTCTCCTTACTGTATTAAGGTCCCCTTTGTAAGGGGGATCCCACAAGATGTTGCCCATGGAGACGCAACTCCACGCTCAGCAGAAAAAAGTGCTCAGCTCTGCCACACTTGTCTACCCCATAACCAGGGCACACATAATATTGACTGGTATCCCACCCAATGGTTCCAATTAAATCACCTAAATCTACCTGTAGATCTGGATACCAGTTGCCCTGAGGGTGTAAGCCCCAGGTCTGGTTTAGAATTCCCCCCTTGGCTCCTCCCGGGATCTACCAGATGATGTTAAAAGGTTGGTGCTGCTGGCTGCTGAGGACTTGGCTGCTGAGGACTTGGCGTGAACTTAAGCAAGGAGGGGGGGCACATACAGTTAATAAGAGGGTCAGGGTTGTCATCAGGGCGATTGTGCTGGACGCTTGATTTTGAGCTTGAGCAGGTTGGCAGGGTTTTTCTAGAGCTTCCATTGTGGAATGTAATCCTCCTTGATGGCAAACAGGTCTGCCAACCGGACATGGGTGTGATGGACCCACGCGGTGAAGCCGTTGACCTTGAGTGTGGTGGGGATGGTAAGGATCACAGTGTAAGGCCCTTTCCACCAGGGTTCGAGAGTTTCTTGCCAGTGTCTCTGGACATAGACCCAGTCCCCTGGCCGGAACTTGTGAGGCTCTGGAATTGGATCCGCTGGGAAGGTGGCACTCAGGTGGTTCCAGTTTTCTTTCTGAACCTGGGAAGAATGTCCTCAAGCAGCTTTTTCGCCACAATTTGCGGGGTTTCCTTTTTGGTGGGGAAGGCCTCCATCCACCCTAAGAAGGTATCTACAAAGACTAAGAGATATTTGTACCCATACCGACCAGGCTTAATCTCTGTGAAGTCCACTTTCCAATACCACCAGGCTTAGTCCCTCTCGTATGGGTGCCTTGAATCTTAAGCCCGGCTCGGGCATTAGTGAGTTGGTAAACTTTGCAAGTGTTTACTATCTGGTCCACTTTTGTATACATTTGCTCGATCTTAATCCATGCACGTTGGACTAGATCTCTTAACTTCCTACTGCCCATATGAGTTACCTGGTGCATACGCTGCAAGATGTCTAGTCCAAGCTGCGCAGGGAGAATAGTTTTCCCATCGCCTGTGTGCCACCAGTCATTATACTGGGAGGGGTTATGTGCCTGAGGGATGGAGCAGATCCATGCCAAGTCCTCAGGGGTGTATTCAGGCTCTTCTGGCAGGACTGGAGGCCCAGTGTCAGGTAAGTTAACTGTCAACACTTGCATTGCTCTGAGGGCTGCACTTCTGGCGGCTGTGTCCGCCTGATGATTGCCCTTTGCCACCAGAGTAGTAGGCTTTTGATGTCCTGGACAATGGATGATGGCTAACTTTTTTGGCAGCCAGATGGTGGCTAATAAGTGTAATATTTCTTCTTTGTTTTTAATAGTCCTCCCTTCTGCTGTCAACAACCCCCTCTCCTATTAGATGGCCCCGTGTATGTGAGCGGTGGTGAATGCATACCGACTATCAGTATAGATACTAAATTTTTTCCTTGGCCTAGAACTAAAGCCTTGGTGAGGGCAATTAATTTGGCCCGTTGGGCGGAGGTTCCGGCTGGAAGAGGCTCAGCCCAAAGTGTACCTGCGTCGGAGAACACGGCCTCCGCACCCCCCCCCCCCCCCAGTACCGTTGATCATCTTTAATGAAGCTTCTTCCATCCGTGAACCAGGTTTTCTCCGCATCCAGGAGCGGTTGGTCCGTCAGGTCTTGGCGTGTTCTGTGTACTTGGACTAGGATATCCTGGCAATCATGGAGTGGTAATGAGGCCTGGCGCTCATCCGCAGGCATAGCCCGCTCTTACTCAAAAGTCCTAGGGGGATCGATTGCACCTGATCCTCACTATAAGAGGCTGGGGATTCTACATCCCAGCCTTACCCCAGGGAGGTGGGAGCGTCTTCCATTGCCTCTGGTCGGTGGCCCTCCAATGCGTCCACCTAGGCTGTCTTCCAACCACAACTCAAAACCTGTGCAGAACAAAGGCACAAAGACAAAGACACTACACTTACTGGCCCTCCGGGTGGGGTCTCTCAGGGTCTCGGGGATTCCCGGCCAACGCACCAAACATTACACCCAAGAATCGGAATCCCCAATGACCATATGAGAGAGCCAGACACCAATGCAAATCACATGAGGGTGTTTATTCAGGCTCGAGCCAGGGCTGTCGGTGTTCCCCCAGACGCAACTGGGACCGAGAGGACTGTGCTCATAGTGTGTGGTGTTTTTATGCAGTGGATATGGGGTAAGGGGCGTGGGAAACAAAGCTTGGCCTTCGGATTGGTTATTTCTTATACCTATACTAGAATTCAAAACTGATAGGGTCCCACCAATCTCAACGGTTAGGAGGCTGGTACACTTTGGGAAGTAGGAGAGGTGTGGTTTACTAAGAAATGAAACAAAGGATTTTCAGGTTTTCTTTAAAATGGAGGACAAAAGCCTGAAATGATGAAAGGCCCAAAATGGTGTCTCTGGGTCCTTCAGGGATATCTTACCTCCTTTCTGTCCTGGGTGAGGGTAAGAGATATTTGATTTTGCTGCCCTTATTAACGGTTTGGGTACATTAACTTAGAGCATGTCAAGTACTATAGCCTGCGAGATTCCTGAAGTCATCAGAATGGCAGTAGGTGGGGTTGGTGGGAAATTGTAGGTTATGTGAACTGAAATAGTGGCTAAGCAGTTCTGTCATGGAACATGTAGAGTAGCACTATTTAGTAAAGCTTTGAGCTTTGATACATTTGGGCTTTGGGTTTGATATGGAAGGAGATGAAACCATAATCGGGATAATGACTTAAGAAAAATGGGAAAGAGTCAAGGAAGTTTTAGTAATGAGAGATGTTGGGAGATTAAATTGATGACAGAACAGGAATAAGGTCTGTTATAAAAAGACACACTGAGGTTTATTTTCAGAGTTGGTCAAGCTGTTCTAGGTAATGAGCTCATTTAGAAAAGACTGCTAAAATGTCAAGTGGGTGAGAGAATTCAGGAAGTGTCAAAGAACTTTGATGCTGGTAGATTGAAAGTCCACAGGCATGAAATCGTCTGAGGTGGTAGTAGGAATAGTAAAGAAGGCTGTGGAGGGAGACAAGTACTGAAGTCCTCAATAAGGAGCCTAACTGGAAGAGATGAGTACATGATAACAAGGAAAAAGAGGGTATAATATTTTTCTTATGCAGTTGCCAAATAGGAAGGATGGAAAAGTGGTCTGGAAATAACACTGGGGAGTTGGAAGATCTCTATCTGCCTCAAACGCTTTTTTCAGACCCTTCACAGGTATAAGAAAGAGGTATTATTTTAGTGTTTCAAGTTTATCTGCTTTAAGTAGATATTTGCCTCTCTGACTTTATCTTTGTAATCTTTGTTTCACCAGTGCCTGACCTACTTAGGTATTTAATAAATATTTGTTCAGTAAATGCTAGACAAATGTGAAATTATTCCAGTATCCTGGACTTCTAGAACAAAGAGCACTTTTGAAAGTGACTTGACTATAATTCCAGCTACTTGGGAGGCTGAGGTAGGAGGATGGCTTGATCCAGGAGTTCAAAACCAGCCTGGGGAACATAGACCTCACCACAAAAATAAAAATGAAAAACAAAAAGTGATTTGAAGCCTAGTAAAAGGAACTGTTACTTTAACACAGGTTTTCAAAGTATGGAATTACTCTTAACTGTAAAGACAGGTTTGTGTGTAATACAGGAAATAAATTACATATATTTTTACACAAATTGGTGGATGGCAGATTTTTGATGAATTACTAAGGGTAGTTGAGGTGTTGGGGGGATACTTCATTTTTAGAGATTGGCAGGAGAATATTATAAAATTGATGTATGTCTTTGAGAACTTACAACAATTACTACAACTCTAATTCCTCTTACTGTTTTTCTGTGTTTCATTTTTCCTACCTGTGAAATAGAAGTAACTACCTTATAGTATTGTTAGGATCAAGTGAAATAATAAATGTAAGGGTGAAATTTTAATATGGGAAGTAAAACCTTATCAATTATTTTACTATTAGCTGCAATAAATTTAATTCTTTATTAAGAATTAAATTTATTTAATTTAAAGAATTAAATTAAAGGAGAGAAATTTTTTTTTTCTCCTTGGGAGAGAGTCAAGGAAGTTTTAGTAATGAGAGATGTTGGGAGATTAAATTGATGACAGAACAGGAATAAGGTCTGTTATAAAAAGACAGACCTGGGAGAAATTTTTTATGAATGTGCTCAGGTTGCTGAGAAAAGTGGTATCAAGACTAAAGGGTGGTTAGTAAAAGTTTTACAGAAGAAGTGACATTTAAGGTGGGCAGATTAAAGTACAATGTTGGTGCTTAAAGAAGAGACGAGGTTAAATTATTGATCACTTTAATTGAAATAACTCCCCTATGAGGTAGATAAATGAAGTATGTTCCTGTAATTTATAAATAGAACATGAATTAAATTGACTTAAGAAAATTTAAATTATATAACAAATGTTTATAATCTGTAATGCTTTACAAAAAACTGATTATGTATAGGTAATTTCTGATTCTGTCTTTTAAGAGTTTTAAGCTATTATTGAAATTAGTAAAACTTTATAGCGCAAGTAAGTTCTCTACTGTTTAAATACTGTTTTAATTTAAAATCTGACCTCATGAGGTTTAATAACTATAGCTATAAACTGTGGTGGTAATTAAATAAAGCTGAGTTATATAAATCCTAATACTGTCTTTGTAAGATTTCTGGAAATAACTTAAAAGTGAAATATTTACTCCACATATTTTAAATGTATATGCCTATTAGCATAGGTACAATGGGCTTGGAATTTTCTTATTATACCTTGTGTATACCTTATTACATAATTAATAAGAAAACAATTGAACTTGAAACAACTAGCAGACTTACAAATGTAGCTGTTTACAAATGATGATTTAAAAAAATAGTTTCCAAATGTCCAGAATATCTTTGATGTGTTTATGCTATAGTAAAATCAGTTGTGTTTTGGAATGACCTGTAGTTGATTTTTTAGAAGATAACTTCAGTTTGAGGAAATTATTGGGTGGTGTTGAGTAAATCTTTGTTTACAGTTTGAGAAATTTTGCATATGAACTTTCAGTAGAACTGGGCAGGTCTTAGTGATTGCCTCTGATTTAATTCTTTGAATAGCTAAAAGCTCAGTAATGTTTCAAAGGGCACATGACATGAAACATAAATGGCTAGAAATAGAATTCACATATCTCAACACATAGACCCCAGGGCTTTTTTCCCCATTTTTATCATTTCATGGAAAATAACATTATGACTATATTTTAAAATGTTAAATGATTTCTTTCTTCACTTTAAAAATACATAAAAGCAACAGGATTGCAGTGTTTTTTGTGAGGTTCTACTATAGTACACAGAAGTTCACTTTTCATTTATAATTTTTGCTTTGATTTTAAAAAGGAGAACTTGGCATTAAAGGACAAGGCAGCAGTATTTAGAGAGGCTCTAAATCTCTGCTTGTATAGCAACCTGTGTTAATAGCTTTTTGCAATTAGCAAATAGAAAAAGAGTTGGTCTAAAAATACCTGCAAGTCTTTTGCCTACCCTTGTAAAGTGTTTACATATGTTTATATAATGTAATTGTAACTACTTCCTTACTTTGAGTGGTAGAGGATGTTATGATTTCAAAAGAGATTCCATAACATTGAAATGAAACTCTGGAAAAAGGTAGTTGGAGGTAGCCCACAGTACCCTGATAAAATAGAAGACTTAGTTAGAGGTGGAAGATGAATGAAGAACATCTGGGGTAGTGATTATAAGATTTTTGTATCGGTGATATTATAGCTCTCAGCACCAGCCATTGGACCACAACGATGGTTCTCAGTGTTGAGATCCCTGGCTCAGCCCTATCAAGACCAGCTGAAACATAGTTAAATGTACAGATTTGAAGCTGGGACTGGTGGCTCACACCTGTTAATCTTAGCACTCTGAGAGGCTAAGGTGGGAGGATCTTTTGAGCTCAGGAGTTTAGAGACCAGCCTGAGCAATGCAAGACCTTGTCTCTACTAAAAATAGAAAAATTAGCTGGATGTGCCTGTAGTCCCAGCTACTGGGGAGGCTAGAGGTAGAAGGGTTGCTTGAGCCCAGGAGTTTGAGGTTGCAGTGAGCTAGGCTGAGGCTAGCCTCAGCAAAGCAAGACTCTGTTTCTTAAAAAAAAAGAAAGGGCAAATTTAGTAGCCTGATCTAGACCCACCCCATGAATTCAGCTCTGGAGTTGGACCTCAGCATTTTGATTTAACAAGCTCTCCAGGTAATTCTGATGCCCAATTTGAGAATCACTGCCCTAGAGAAATATAGAGCAGTAAGTCTAACACTGTAATCTCTTATAGAGTGGGACTATTGGGTTTGACCACATGAAGTTACCTATATTCTCCTGCTTTAGACATAAAATTAATCAGTTTCAACCTGATAAAATTGAAAAACTTATCAAACTGAAGGAAAGTCACCTTTTACTTGGGCAGAGAGCTCAAACTGTAAAACAGTGATTTTACTTACCCTCAAGGACCCAGGTAAGTAGGGTATAAGGTACATGAAAGTATTTGCTCAACCCTTATGCTTTTTTTTTTTTTTTTAGCTAAAGCTTGGTGTAAATTCATTAATATCACCTATGACTTTTGTGTACCATTTCCTCTAACCCTTCTTCCTGCCCCCACCCCCCAGCTCATTTCGCTTTTTTCTTATATAGAACTATATGTAACCAGGAAGAAGGAATATTTTTCCTGTCCTTCAGGAAAAATTAGCCAATATTTTTTTTCTTGAGAGTTCTGCTATTGCTGTTGCTGAATCTTCCAACATCCTTGTTCCTGCCCCTCTAAGATTCTTTTCATTAGCTTTGGCGTCCACATGTGCTCCCACTTAGTTTTATCCATCTGCTGTAAGTCACAGTTGTTTCTGTTTCAGAGGAGACGCTCTCTCCCTTTTAGTATACATTTTAGTCAATTTCAGGTGAAATAGTTTTAAATGATTAGAATGACCTTTCTGTTTTTGTGTCTAAATCTGATTAGCCATTCCATTAATTCTCTCAGATAATATAACTAGCCTCCTTCCTTTTTTGTTTGTAAACAAACACTGAGCACTGTATTAGGCTTTGCCTTATAGAAATGCATAAAATCAAGATTATATTTAGGTAAAACCACAAAATTACACATAAAACTCTGTAGTAAAAAACATCTAATGAAGTGGCGTGGTGGTGGTAGAAATGTTTTGTGTGAGTTGGCTGTGGCAATTAGCAATTAATTTCAGTGGTCTAAATTTCTGAATTAAATTACCTGTTATATGCTGCTTTTTTTTCTGTGTATAATACTTCAAAAAAATTACAAGTTGTAATTGTATTGATTTTCACATTACATAAGAGAGTAAAGAGAATAAGATATCACCTTCCCTCTCCCAGTTTCATTCCCTACTGTAAATTTTGCTTGCTTTTGGTTGTGTTAGTAGTTTCTGTTAATAATGTTGTTTTTAAAAATTTTATTCATTAATTCTGAATATTATTATCTCGTGAATGATAGTTTTTTCTCTCCTTACTCTTTCAATCTCCCATTTATTAATTTTACATCATCAGGGTGTTTGCGTTTTGTTCTATAGGTATGACTTTTTTCATATTTTGTTTTTGAGCCACTTCTAAAAATTTCCAGCCTAGAAATATATTTAATGTGATTATACAAATATTACAGAACAAAGTGGAGTGGCCCTACAGAGAATGAAGTGTAATCCTATGTACATTAAAACTTCATCATTTGAAGTAGATTTCTTTGTTAATGTACTTCTCTTCCTCTGAGACAGACAGGCAGTCCCTGAGTTACAAATATCTGACTTTGACTTGCACTTAGGAATGGAGGCTATTACAGGTAATAGGTACATGTACCTGTTCCAGCTTACATACATTTTCAATTTAAGAACAAACCTAGAGAACCTATCTCGTTTGTAACCCAGAGACTGCCTATATTCAGCTGCTGTATCTTAAATTTCATGTTCTCTCTTTCTTGGATTTTTTTTTTTTCCCTTTGTTTAGACCTGTGGTCTTTAAAAAGGAGCATCCACATTAAAGAGGGTGCACAAGAATTTTGAGGAGCATCAGTATACTTTGAATATTTTCTGAATTAAATTACCTGTTAAATTTTTATCAGATTTTTTTTATTTTAATTTGGTATGTTTTACAATATGCATATTTTATTATAGTAATATGTTTATAAATAAATATTTGCTGGAATATTTTCAAATGTGTTTTTACTCATAAGGGTGTGCCATATTAAAACGTATAGAGTTTATTGGGTTCAGAATACTACAGTAAGTAATTTTCAGTATAGGATCACAAACTTTTCAAGTATTTGCTGTCTAAAAATGTCCTTTATTTTGTCCTCATTGTTGAATACATTGGAGTACAGAAGTCATAAGTTTAGTTTTTTTTTTTTTCCAAAAACCTTAAAAGCATTTATCTATTACTTTAATAGCATTCAGATTTCAATCTGACTTATTCCTTTGTAGATAACATAGGACATTTTAAGATTTTCTTTCTTTTTTTATGGAATTATGGGATTTTACCAGGGTATGTCTTGGTATAGATCTTTTTCAGTAGTCATTCTTAGTAGTTGGCAGGGCCTATGAAATCTTGTCTTCCTTCGCGGGACTGATCTTTTTTTTTTTTTTTTCTCTGTTTATGTATCTCTTGTTTTTACCTTTTTGTGAGTCCCTCCTCTTAGATGAATATTGGACCTCCTTGATCTGATCTGTGAGTTCCTAAAAGTAGTCTGTCTTTTGTTTTCAATTAAGAATGCTTGTTTCTGACCACTCTTTCTGATTGTTCCTACTTTATTCAAATATATTTTATGAGAATTTTTATAAATATACCATTCTGTCTCCTGATTTTGTCTCCATTTCTATGAGGGTTATTTTTATTCTCATTTTGGGTCTTGTCTTTTGTGCCATTAGTTTTCCCCAAATGTCTGTTATCCTTGGTTTTTTTTTTTTTTTGTATTACTATTTTAGGATGAAGGACTGTGTTATTAAGTGATAACATCTTGCTGTCATGGTTTCCACTGCAGTTGTGTCAGTCTGTTTCTCCAGCAGTCCTCTTCCCTCAGTGAGAAGTTTGTGGACACATTCAGTGGAAGTGAAAAGATGTCTCAATGTGATGATTTCCCTAAAGCATCTTAAATAAGTTGGAAACCCTCATACATGTCAAAGTAAGGAGGGCTTTATTTTGTGTGGTAGAGTACTTTAATAACCATTTAATTTCTGTTAGGAATTATTGTTTCTCCCTTCTTCCCCCCACCCCAATTTCATCCCTAGTGTTTGTTGTGATTTTCAAAGTTAGACCTATCTGTATTCTTTTTGTCTCTCAGGAGCCCACACTCTCATAAGAAACATACCCAGACAGGTGTTCCCCTTCCTGGCAAGATGGTAAAGGCCACAACTGCCAGCCTTGGGAAAGAGGAAAGCCACAGCTGTCTCAACCTAAATACCATTTCTAAAATAATTATCCTGATGATTGCCACTTGGCCTTTTCCTGCTCTTTATATTTGATCAAAGGTTGGTTTTTCTTTGGGTCTCCTTGAAAGAAGCATGGCCTCCTCTAGTATCTTGTATTGTGATTTTTCTTTGGTTATTTGTCTAATTTTTTTCCATCTAATTGATTTCTCTGCTAATTTGTTCCCATTTGTCTGCCTTGAATTTCTAGAAATTTCTAATTTACCAGTATTACCCTCTCTTATTTTCTAGCTCCTGTGACTCTTTTTTTTTTTTTTTTTTTTTTTTTTTTAGTAAAAAATTGTTATCTCATTGGTATGTTGGGAAATAAAAGAGACAGATAAAGTGCTTACTTCACTGCCTTCAGCCATATACAGTATTTTTTTCAAAGTTCCATGTTGGGTGCAATAGGTGATTCAGGTAACTAGAAATTAGAAAATTGATAAAAGGCTATGTACTTTTATACATATGAATTGGGAGGAGAGTATGAAGCCCTTTTGTTCTGAGCTTTTAAAATCAGGCATTATTTTCTGTTACTGATATACTGGAAAAGACAAGTCGTTAAGAATTTAGTGTAAGCTCGGATTCAAGTCCAAGCAGATACTGCCACCTTTTAGTGCTTTGACCCTGCGTAAGTTATATAGCTTTTTTGCAAAGTAACTGTAGTTTGCTCATCTATAGTATTGGCAGAGGCAGTTATTACCTTTCTTATAGAATTAATTTAAGAATCAAATTAGATAAATACTTAAGACCGGCATAGTGAAAGTCTTCTTGCTGTTCAGGAAAATGTTAGTTATACCTTTTAGATGGCTTTTTTTCCCCAGAACAGTTAAGTTTCTGCAAAGCTGCATATAAAGCAGATTATTATAAATTTTCACAATGATGCTCTTTGTAATACTGAAGGTGCGTTTGCAGAAAAAGTTCTTTCAATTATATGAGTTGAAAACTTGGTGAAGAAGTTTGGTGGTGGCTTGCTGGAATCAGTAGCTAACGTACTTGCAGATGTTAGCTACCAAGAGGTGATTGTTCTCTCTGCTAAAATAGTAGAGCTTTTTGCATGATGGGGCTCATAGGAAGCCAATAAGTAATACTTCTCATATTGTATCCTTCTGTGTGTGCACTTCTGTAAAGCTATAATAAAAATGATGTATATTTTTGTGACCTTTTTGAATATGTTTGTAATTTTCCTCAAATTTTTGTTCAGTTGTTCCAAAACCCAACATACTTTTTCTTCATTGAATCCCTTTTATTAGCGAATTAAATCTGTTTTCTAAATTATAAACCTTGATGTCATCCACAATTCCTCAAAGTCTTGTCACTTCTGCCTCTGCAATTGTGATATCTTGTATCTGACATCTTATAGCGTGAGTTTTTCCTGTTTTAAAACTTAGTATGAATGGCATCACACAGCATATGTTCTTTTATGTCTGGCTTTTTTGGCTCAACATTGACTCTGTGAGATTCATCCATATTGGATGTTGGTTTCAGGTTGTTGATTTTCATTACTGTAGTATTCCATTGTATAAATATATCACAATTTATCATTCTACTATTGGTGGATTGTTTTTAGTTTTTATCAAAAATTCTTTATTACTTTTCTTTCATAATTATATCTACAATCTATGAACATTTTTGTACCTACCTTTGATGAACATATGAATGTAAGCTATTGGATATATATACCCAGGAGTGCAATTGATGGGTTATTAGGTATTGATTTGTTCCACATTAATAGAGATCACAAACAGTTGTTTAAAGTGGTTATACTAACTTATACTTTGATCATTATTGCAATTTTAGAGATTCAGTTCTCCATATGTCCCAACAATTTATATTGTCTTTTTCATTTTAGCCATTCTGTTGTAGTATCACATTGCTGATTTAGTATGTTTGATGTGTAAGGAAGTTTAACACCTTTTCATATGCTTATTAATCTTTTTAATATCTTTTTTCATTTTCTTATACAGTATTTAAGTGTTTGGACATTTTTCTGTTGAATTGCCTGCATTTTGTATAAGAATTTATAGGGATTCTCTGTATATTCCAGTTGTAAATCCTTTATCAGATACTTATATTGATATGGCTATTAATGTAAGTATTGATATCAGGTACCTTCTTTTAATTCCTGTCCTATTTGAGAAATGATCTGTCTCAGGGTTTTAAAGACATTCTCCCATTTCCCTTCCCAAATCTTTGTTTCTCTACTTTTATATTTATATCTGGAATATATTTGGAATGATCATGTGTGTGATGTGAAGTAGAAGTCAAAGTTTTTTCCCCCATACAGCTTTTCATTTGTTTCAGCACCATTTGTTAAAAGATCGTCCTTTCTGTATTGTACTTCATTGTTATCGTTGTCATAAATGAACAGACTCTGTGTGTCTGTTTCTGGTTTCTTTTATTTTTCTTTCTTTGGTTGGTTTCTCAATTTTTGTACCAGAAGTACTATACTTTCTTAATTTCAGTTGCTATACTTGAGGTGGAAGATACATTTTTGTCTCCTCTAATTCTTTCATCTTTGTTATTAATTATTGTTTTGGTTGTTTTTGACCCTTTTGGATTTCCATGTAAATTTTAGAATCATCTTGTCAATTTCCACAAAAAGAAGCACTGGGATTTTTATTGTGATTACATTTAATTTATATGTCAGTCTGAGGAAAACAGGTGTCTTTATAGTATTGAATTTTCCAATTTATGAACATAGTGTATTTCTTCACTAATTCAGTTTAGTTTTACTTTCTCTTGAAATCATTTTGTAGTTTTCCATGTAGAAAGTGCATCCTTCATTAGATTTATTTCTAGATAGTAGATTTTTAAATTATACTCTAAATGGTATATTTAAAAAAAATTATGTTCTGATTGTTGACATATAAAAATACAGTCGAGTTTTGTCAAATGACTTTATATACAGCACCTGTGGCAAAATTACTTATCTGTACTCATTCATGTCATCTGTGAGAAGTGACCTTTTTTTTTTTTTTTTTATTTCTTTTCCAATTCTTACATTTTTATTTTTCTTCCCTTAAGGTACTTGCCAGGGCCTCTGGTACATGTTTTAAATGGAAATAGAGATAGTACTCTTCTTGTCGTCCCATCTCACAGGGTGATCTTACTATAGGCGTGTGTGTGTGTGTGTGTGTGTGTGTGTGTGTCTGTGTAGACAATTTATAAAGTTAAGCAAGTTTATTCCCAGTTTATAAAGAGATTTTATCCTGAATGAGTATTGAATTTTATCACGTGCATTTTTTTATAACCATTAAAGTGATCTTTTCTTTCCCCTATTTCTGATAATGGGATAAATTTTAATTAATAGATTCTGATGTTAATTGAGTCTGATAATTGGAATATGTAGCCTATTTACATATAAATGTGAATAGTGATTCTGTCTCTTTACTGGTTTTTTTTTTAATTTTTTTTTATTATAGATAAAAATATGCACCATAGATGTGGCCCTTTACTGGTTTTAAGTCTGTTCATTTTCTTTTTCTTCTTGAGTTAGTTTTGATAGTTTGTGTGTTTCTAGGAATTTCTCCTTTCTTGTAGGAGGTTATCTAGTTTTTCGGTATATATTAATTCATAGTAATTTCTTATACTTTTTATTTCTCTAAGGTTTATTTCTGATTTTAGTTGTGTGAATCTTTTCTCTGTTTTCCTTGGCCAGCTAAAAGTTCATCAGTTTTTGTTCATTTTTTCAAAGAACCAACTTTTGTTTTGATACTTCCTGTTGCTTTTCTTTTCTTTATTTCAGTTATTTTCCTTCTAATTTTTGTAATTTCCTCCCTTGTAAAACTTTAGGTTTTTTAGTTTGTTCTTTTTTCCACTTCAATGCTTGAAGTGTAAAATTAGCTTACTGATTTTTGAGATCTTTTTTGCAAATACAGGTGTTTACGGCTATTCATTTTTCTCTAAGTACTGCTTTGGCTGCCTCTCATAAATTTTAGCATGTTGTGTGCTCGTTTTCTTTTATTTCAATGTATTTTCTAACTTTTCTTGTGATTCCTTTTAGCCTGTTGGTTGCTTAGGAATGTATTATTTAATTTCCACATATTTGTGAATTTTTAATTTTTTTTTCTTCCATTATTTGTTTATAGTTTCATTTCATTGCCATTAGAGAAGACACTTTATATAATTTCAATCTTTCTAAACTTTTTGAGACTTGATGCCTAGCATGCGCTTTGTCCTGGAGAATGTTCCATGTGTACTGAAAAGAATGTGTATTCTGCTGTTGATGAATGAAATGTCTGTTAGGTCTAGTTGTTTTGTACTCTTGCTCAAGTCCTCTGTTTATTGATCTTCATTCCTCTATGAATTATTAAAAATTGAGTATCAATGTCTCTGGCTATTGTAGAATTGTCTAGTCTCTTCTGTTTTGTTTTTGCTTGATATAAATTAGTGCATATATGTTTATAGTTGTTATATCTTTTTTTATCTTTATGTATTTACTCTTTTATTAATATGTATTGTCCCTTGTTTTTGTAACAATTTTTTTGACTGAGTCTATTTTATCTTGTAGCATTATAATCAACAGCTATTTTGGTTGTTGTTTGCATGAAATATCTTTTTTCATCCTTTTACTTTCAAATTATTGATTTCCATAAACATATGAGTATTTTACATAAGAATAAAAATACTCTTCCAGTCTTTGCAGGTTGGCTTTCTGTCATGACACTTCTTCAATGCTTAGCCAAGCCATTTATAGCTCTGCCTTAGTCTTCACTTTCTGTCGCTCAGCACTTGTCAGCCAGATTTTTCTATCTTTTCAAGCATGTATTTGGCCCTCAGCATGCACATGACTTTCTAGATTCTCTGGTACCTGTAGGAACTTTTCAAAGCTCTTATAACAGTTATCTTCTTTCCTAGCTTCTTCCTACCCAAGCTTTTCTGTCTGGCTGTTGGTTACGCCAGGTTTTATTCCTTTTCTAGATGGCTGGTGTTAGTGCATTTATCTGTTTATGTTTTTGATTAATGCCAGAGCCTAGGATGATATCTCCTACCTTGGAAAAGTTCCAAGGCTGGTGACACTCATCCTTAACCCAGTTTTTCAGGGAGCTACCACATGGGTCAAAGCATACAACAATTCTCACAGGTTCCAGCATTGTATGGCAGGACTGCTGATGACTTCATAGTCACCACCAAATTGGGAAGGAGGCCACAGTAAGCAGTTGTCTCAAAATGGCACAGCCCTTTTCACTGAAATTCAGTAATTTCTTTATACATTAAGCGTTTCCCATTAAGCTTTTGATTGGGTTCTAGAATTCTAACAAGCTGATTCTGTTTTTGTTCTTGAGGAGGGATGGAGTTTTTAAGTCATCTACACCACCATTTTGGTGGTATCTGTGAGCATGTACTTTATTACATATATGTGAAATTCTCCTTATATCTGTATCTATATCCTTGTAGTTTAGGGATCCACAGATGTGTAGAAAGAATATGAACAAATTTATTGGCATGATAATCAGCAAATTCAGGATATAGGGTATTTCTGGTATGAAGATGAAATTTGGTGGTAGTAGAATTCACTGGTATGATGGACACATGTTTGTTTGAATTATTCTTTATATTTTTTCCTCCTCTTTTTTTTTTTTTTTTTCTTGAGATAGAGTCTTACTTTGTCACTCTCAGTAAAATACCATGGCATCTTAGCTCACAGCAACCTCAAACTCTTAGGTTTAAGTGATTCGTTTGTCTCAGCCTCCCAAATAGCTGGAACTGTAGGTACCCACCATGATGCCCAGCTATTTTTAAAGACAGGGTCTCACTCTGGCTCAGGCTGGTCTTAAACTCGTGAGCTCAGGCAATCCACCCGTCTTGGCTTCCCAGAGTGCTAGGATTACAGGCGTGAGCCACTGCACCCAGCCCTATATTTTTTCTAAACATTTAAAATTTTTAATAATAAAATTAGGTAGTTGTGTCTATGATATATCTATATATATATATATATATTTTTTTTTTTTTCCTGGCATGTACATATTTTGTTAAAAGTAGAAAGTCTTGTATATGTTTATTCTAATAACAAGTCTTGCTTTTCTTTTAATAAGTAGGAAATATCATGCTTGAAATTTTAAAAATAAGTTTATATAACACAACATGGAAGAAGCCTTTTATTCATTTGTTGATATTAATGTACTGATTGTTCCATGTTATTCTTCAGGTCTTATTTTAATTGTATGCTCTCCTACTAATTTTTTCTGTTAGAACAAGATTAGGATGATCTTACTATTTTTCTTAACTTTTTTTTTTTTAAAGAAAAAGGGGGAAAATAGAATTCTAGAACTAGCACTGAAATGGCCATTTGTAGATTGTTGTCGTTCTTTGTTCCAATATTTATATAGCAGTATAAATTTGGACAGTTTACTTTTTTCCTGTTCTAGTCTATTTCTCTCATTGTGGTCCTCATCTTTAAAATAACAATTGGATCAGCTTAGGTTAAGGGCTGCTTCAGCTTTATAATATTCAAAGGGGCAGCATGATTCTACAGAAAGAGCAAATAGACTTTGGAGAGAGGCAAATAAGTGTTATAAGTAACACTTTCTTGTTACTTATAGCCTAAAATAAACTTTCAAACTATCCCATTTGTTTTCTCATTATTAAGATGGGATTATTACCACCCATCTCACAGAATTTCTGAGAAGTAAACAGGGTATGTAATATATAAATGTTGCTCACAAATGCAGTCTGGTCACCAAAATTCTTCATACCCCTATCCCATAACTGTATCATTTGAAAGAAGAACTAGAGAGAAAACAAATGTCTTTTGTTTTTATTTAGTTTGCTTTATATATGAGTTATAGTGTGCGTTATACTTCAGGAAGACAGCAACTTTTGTAGTAGTATTAAAGGACATTTTCCTCTTTAGGAAAATGTTTAGGTTTCTGAAACTTGTTTTTTATTTATGTATTTTGTTAGTATTAAGTTACACTAATACCTTCTTATAAAAACTTAAGGTTAAAGTTTTCTTTGACTCACCATCTCCTTTTACCTACTACCACAATATTTACTACTTTGACAGCAACACACATCTGTCTTTTGTGGGTCCCTGTGAGTTTAAAAATAACCATATTTCTTCATTCTTTTAAAAAACATGATTTACATTTCTATATTAATTGAAGCAACACATTTTGAAAATATTAGTTAATAAAAAGAAGAAAAAAATCTTGTCACCCAGAGATAGTCTCTTAATTTTAGATATATTTGGCATTATAACGGCAATGACAAAGTGCAAGTCAGTGCATTTATTTGCCAGTTTTTTCTTTTATGTTCCAATACCTCTGTTAACTCTATATGCCACTTATGTTTATAAAGATGAGGTCCTTTTAGACATGCTCTTTGTCTGAATTTTTTTATTATGTATGCAATATATCTTGTACACTTTTCCTCATCATTAAGAAAATTTAATATATTCTTAAAGATTGTTTAGTTTTCCATATGTAAATGTATTATAAAAACATAGTGGATTTATAATTATCTTTTTTCACAATTATGTTTCCCGAGGTGAATTCCCAGGATAAATCTAACAGACTTTATTTTGATACTAATTTTGATACTAATTATAAAATTGTTCTATAGAACATCTTATCTTCGATATAGTCTTGTCTGCTTCTCTGTAATTTTTCTGGCAGTATGGGTTGGCAGTTTAAAATGAACTTTGAAGGTACAATAATGAAAAATGATTGTAGGTTCTTTTGTGTATTTCATTTGATTACAAATGATGTTAAACTATTTTTTCCTTTCTTCTGTGAATTGGCTTGTTTATCTCAGCCCCTTTTTCTGACTATTTTGAAATCATTCTTAGTTGCCAGAAACCATAAAAATGATTCTTGTGGATGTCAAATAATACCATTTGCATTTTTATACTTATAAAAATTAATAGCTTAGGCTCAGTGCCTGTAGCACGGTGGTTGTGGTGCTGGCCACATACACCAAGTCTGGAGGGTTCAAACCCTGCCCGGGCCAGCTAAACAACGACAACTGTTCCAATTAAAAAAAAAAAAATTAATAGCTGCAACAATTAAAAAAAAATTAATAGCTTATATTTTAGCATCATTTTCTTACCTGTTTTGGCAGACATTTCAACATAAATAAGAAGGGAGATTATTAAACAACTTTACAATTTATATTTCCACTGGAAATGTCATAGGCTATTCTTACACTCTTACTGTTCTTTTGGAATGTTGCTAGTTGATAACTAAAAAGTAGCTTCTCAATCTAGTTTTAATTTTTATTCTTCTAATTATGAGTAAATTTTCTTCCCTGTCAATTATTTGTGTTTTTTACTTCTATTTGATTATGTTTTTTTTTTAATTTAATTTTATTAATTTTCTGGAGACAGAATCTTGCTCTGTTGCAGGATAAGAATGTAGTAAGCTCACTTCAGCCTCAAACTCCCAGGTTCAAGCAGTCCTTCTACCTCAGCCTCCCAGGTAGCTGAGAGGCATGAGCTGCCGAGTCAGGCCCTTTTCTTTCTACTTTGTAGAAATTCTTTACATATTAGGGAAGCTAGCTTTATGTGCATCGCAAATATTTCTTGGTTTATTGTTTGCATGATTTGTTATGATGGTTTATTTTATCAGCTTTCTTCAAGATCACTGGAAAAAAGTATTGACAAGGACAAGGCCCTCTCCTATTTTATTCATAGAGATTTTTAGTACATTTATTTAATTAACTATGCATTTTCCTAAAAGAAATACTCAACTTGTATTTCTGTACCTGTTTCTGCTCAATAAACAATGGTAGTTTTGCCAGCCTGAGACTAGCTACAAAAAGCCAGCACTTTGTTGCCAGATGGGGTGGACTTGATTTGGGAATGAGGGGAGGTAATGGCAAACCTATGGATTTATCAGCCAAAAGTAGCAAACTCAGTTTGAAGGGGACAGCCTACAACTTTGCTAGCCAGCATAAGAAAAGAAAAAAGAAAAGAATAAAAAGCTAAACGGAGACAGCAGCAGCTACACAATATGTAACATATATAACTGCAGTTAACTTTAGGCAACTTACTAATAAGAAAACAAACCATAGAAAAGTCAGAATCCAGAGTTGTTATAGTATATTAATTAAAATGTCCAGCTTTCAACCAAAAATTAAAATATGCAAAGAAATAGGAAACAAATATATTCAGGAAAAAAAGCAGGAGGCATACATAAGACTATTGTAGAATTCTGTTTTCATGAAATTTGTAGATAAGTTTTAACTAAAGAAAGAAGATTAGTGGTTATCTGGGCTTGGAAATAGACATCTTTGGAATGATGAAAGTATGCTATAGTGGCATTATGTTTATTGGTGCACCAACTGCCTGTATGAAGTCACTAAAAATTATTGATCCAGGTGAACTTTGTTGTATATGAATTATACCTCAGCAAGTGTTAACTGCTCTTTCAGAATTTGTTTAGATGGTTTTTGGTTCTCTTTGGAAGACCAAAGAGAAAAAAAGATAAAACAACAATAACAGAAAAGTATACCTCAAAAAAGCAGTTGAAAACTGGTGGGGGCAATATCTTTATTTTCCTAACCAACATCTTTTAAAATGGTGGTACTCTTAGTGATCTCAACTGTTGTGACTACATACATATTACTATTTTCAGATAAAAGTACATCAATAACTATTTCTGGTTTATGAAAGTAATTGAATATAACTAGAGATACTTAAAAGAAATATCTGCTTTTTATGTTGAAATAAATAATTCTTGTTAACAATGTCAGAGTACAATGTTCTTCAAGGGAATTACATACATTTTTCTTTAAGGAAAGGTTATTTTTTCCATCACATGTCCCCTTTGTTTTGCTTGTTTAAGTTATATCCATTCTATTTCACTTATTTAAAGCTCATTTTGACTTTTAAATGCTTCTAAGAATATTTGCAGTGTTGTCATCCTGGCAGCCTTGCTGATTCCTCAGTTCATTATGTTGTGCTGCAGCTACATCACAAGATAGGATTTTGTATGTGAGTTGTAAATATATTTGTGTGTGTACAACAGTAGATTCCATCTCTGAAAAGGAAAGTTTCATAAGCAATCTACTCATAAAGGATTAACTTAAAAGTTTTGTTTGAAGTATTTTCTGATGTTTTATATATCACCTTATTGAAATTTAATCCCCCAGTTCACCCAAATTACTACACAGTATAGTTGTCCCTGTCTTCTCCATCTTAGTTTATAGTATTTCTATCTTCCTACTTGTTCAACCCCCAAACTAGGATTTATCCTTGATTACTGTTCCTTTTAATTTTAATTTTGTGCAAATTCTGTTGATGCTAAGGTATTTTCCTCAATCCATGGGCCATTTCCCCCATCTCCACTGGTGTACCATATTATTCTGTTGCCATTATCTCTACTCATACTACTCTCTATAGCCTTCTAATTTGTTTTCCTACTTTTATTCTTCACCATCCATTATTGCCAAATTAGTCCCTAAAAGATGTCATTCTGATCTTCCTACTCTCTAAATTACACTGTTTTTCTCCTACTTAAAATACAGCGACATCAACCACATGGATGCCTTTCTTTTTCTAAAGTTTTCTCAGTTTCTTTCCTATATTTGTACTTGCTATGCTTTCACTTCCCTTACTGACAATCTTCCCTTGACTTGTTTCGGCTGTTTTTTAAAAAATCATTTAGGTCTCACCTCAAATATTAACTCTTCAGAAAAGCCTTAACTGATTACCGTATCTAAAGTAGCCTCCTTGCTATCTAGTTAAAGAATTTTCAGGAGGTGCCTGTGGCTCACAGGAGTAGGGCGCTGGCTCCATATGCTGGAGATGGTGGGTTCAAACTTAGCCCTGGCCAGAAACTGCAAAAAAAAAAAAAAACAAAAAAACCTCTCACTTGGCGTCTTATCCAAGCAGCTTATACTCGAGTATGTATGGTACTTATAGTTTTAACTTTTTAAACTTTCGATTTTCATAAATATGTTAATGAAAAGATAAAGGAAAATGAATCAGATATTAATTGATGTCTTTAAGTTTTCATGACATTTTGTGATTTTATGATCTTACTCTTATAGTGTATATTGTTTTTTGATTTGTGATATTTTGGGAAACTTGCCTTCATAAAATAATGTCTTATCTATAAAGTATGTTTAGATTTCAAGTGCCGTGTGTTACAGAGGTATGATTTTATTCCTTAAATATTATTTGAATTATTTGTAATTCTTTATGTTCCTTTATAACAGTGGTTCTCAATCTTCCTAATATCGTGGCTTTTTAATACAGTTCCTTTGGGTCATGACCCACAGGTTGAGAACTGCTGCTTTATAATCTAATTGTTTTGGGACTGTTTAAATACATAATTCTATCTTGATTCTGTCAGACTTGATCAGTAAATCAGGTTTCTTTTCTTTATAGGTAAAGTACTCAACTGTGTAGGATACTGTATATCTTAAAAGACTGCAATAAAGTGGCAATGTCTCAAGAACCCACCCTGCCTGTACCTGGAGATATGTCTATTGGTCCTATAGCAGAAAGCTGGTGTTATACACAGGTATGTGCTGTTAAAAATGCCTTAACTTTATGTCATTTATAAATTTTACAATATTTTATTGTGGCATAGTTAATAGAAGCATTAGGAAAGTCATCACAGAATGTTTAACATGTGACAAGTTAAAACCATGAAAGTCATCATTATAAATGTGGTTTTCTGAATCTCTTAGGTTAAAGTAGTAAAATTTTCCTACATGTGGACCATTAATAACTTCAGTTTTTGTCGAGAGGAAATGGGTGAAGTATTAAAAAGTTCAACATTTTCATCTAGCCCAAATGACAAAATGAAATGGTAAGATTTCTGCGTGCTTTCAAATTTTGGTTTTTGTTTTTGATGTGGTCATCAGCTATTTACGGTTTGATTATTATTGTTGTTCCTGAAGGGATTTTAGTCTGATTTTATATTGGTAACATATTCCTAATAGTATGGTGAATTGTAAAGAACTATGGTGATATTGAAAGGAATGCTATTTGTGACAATAGTTAACAAATGATTTTAGTATTGCCTCTTTCTTTTGAATGCTTCAAGTATATTCCTCCATGTGAGCCTATTGTTTTATTTTAGGTGCCTGAGGGTAAACCCAAAGGGATTAGATGATGAAAGTAAGGACTACTTGTCCTTATATTTGCTTTTAGTCAGCTGCCCCAAAAGTGAAGTTCGAGCAAAATTCAAATTTTCCCTTCTGAATGCTAAAAGGGAAGAAACAAAAGCAATGGGTAAGTGATTTGAAAACTGAGTGGAGAAGTCTCTGTAACTACATACTGTGACTTCTGCACCTTTACCTAGAAAAGTTGGGTTTTGTTTCTCTTTTCAAGGAAAATTTAATTAACCAAAATCATTTAATTTAGCTATTATATAATTTCAAATTCCAGCATACAGCGATAACTGTTTTACTAAGTCTTGCACTTAATAAACCATGTAAAAGTAGTTAATAGTATTAAAATTTAACTTGTTCGTGTTTTAAATTGACATCCGTTTGTCACTTAGAAAAATAGTTGCTGTTTGGGCAAGGTGCCTGGTTCAGTGCCTGACATATATCATAGGTGTTCAAGAAGTATTTGTCTTCTCCCTTGTCCTCTTTGCCAGGTAATACAGTCCAAAGTCGAGTGAGAAGGAAAGGAAATGAATGCCTTGATGTTAATATTTTGTCATTGGAATTTTTTGAGCCACAAACTGAATACTGACTGAAAGGGCCTATTAAAATCAAAAACTGTTTTTTAGTTTGGGATCTATTAAATCCAGTCCTTGATTCACATATATAGGCATATGAAATATTGTAGCCTGGAGCTTCATAACAGAAGGGAATAGTAGGAAATGTACATTGTGCATAGTAGGAAAATATCCCATGAACTGCCAAGTTAAATTTTAAATATTTTTAGAAGTGAATTATGGAATCAAGTGACTTAATTACAAAAATTCTCCTCCATGCACATTTTTAAATAGTACCTTTTATTGCCAAAATAATGCATATTTTCACATCGTCTCACCTTTAAGATAGTATAGCACTATTTAGATTTATTATTGGCTTTTCACCTCTTTTCTTTGTATAATAGATAATATTTCTGTAGAGGATCTTGTTTATTTTGTGGCATACGGTTGTTTTATTGTACATTTGATAGTTCATACATTTATTAAATCTTCTACAAATTATAGTAAAAATATCTTTTGGGCTTCTGTGGAATTTTTTTTTTTTATATAGGAGAGGAGATTATGTTTAGAGACTTAGGAATTATAAGGATCTTTTGGGGGGTATAAAAGTATAAGTTTATATTAGAGAGACGCGGAGGAGAGAAATGATGTGTGTGAGAGAGAGAAGAGAACATACAGTAGGGAGTGAAAGAAGGGAAGATGGGATGTTGGAGAGAGAAAAGGAGCAAGAGAAGAGCATGACATCCCAAAGAAAGGAAGGATGAATGCCAGCCAAGGATCTTCATTTGGCTATTTCACCAGTTAGATTTTTCTGCAGTTAAATAAAACTTAAATCAGTGGGATTGACATGCCAGGAAAGCTTCAAAGATGCCTTATTTGACTTACAACATCTAGTTTTATGGGGAAAAGCAGAAAATGAGAAGTATATTCTAACCAGATTCTGATATTAGATGATGAGTAGTATATCTATACCAACATATTTTGATCCCATTTCATTGTCTTTGAGGCCTAGGTTGTTAAAAAGATCTCTTCCTTCTCCAGGAGATTTGGTCTGGCTTTTCTACTTAGAGATCCAGAAGTCTGAAATTGAGCTCATTGACAGTGGCCAAAATTTAAGTAACCATGTGGAGTGATCTGTTTCTATGTAATTTAACTGTTAATATCTTGTTTATTAACACAAATATCTGTAAATTTTGTGATGGCTATATTGGCCAAGTTCTATTTCTGCACATTTTATTTAACTGGATTATCATGAAGAAAAATGATTTTTGGATACTGTTTTATTTAAATTCCTATTCTGTTTTTCACCAGAAAGCCAAAGAGCATATCGATTTGTGCAAGGGAAGGACTGGGGTTTTAAAAAATTCATTAGAAGGGATTTTTTGCTTGATGAAGCTAATGGTCTTTTACCAGATGACAAGCTTACATTATTTTGTGAGGTGGGTACATTTTTTACTCTAAGGAACTCCATGGTTATATTTAGATGTGGCAAAAGCATAAACTGGATTAATATTGGATACACTTTAAAAATTAACTAGTATAATTTGATTGGGTTTCATTTGTAAATTCTTGATTAGAAAAAGATGACAAAAGTCTTTTATAAATCAATGTGGTGGCCCAGTCTGAAAAAATGTTGTCATGTCTCTAGCTATAAATTGTATGTGCAATTATGCTACTACATATTAACTCCTTCATCTTCTTGAAAATACTATAGATGTGCGTATCTTTACACAAAAATTTTGAAGTATTGTCTTTACAACTTTGATATAAGTGGTCATTTTTTTAATTTTTAGATTGATTGTATTACATATGATTTCTTAGAGTTTATCACTTTTAACCCAAAAGTACTGGAAAAAAACTGGGAAGCTTTCTGACTATTTAGGGATTAGATTAATTTAATCAAATAGCATTCTAAGAATAGTTCTGAAGTTTTTAAGATATGCCCATATCTATTGACAAACGTATGAGGTATGTTTATATGCACAAAATGACATATTTTGAAAGTTGATAGCATTACCTCTACCATAAGTTTTGATTTGTCTTAATCTGATGTTTGGATTTACTTTTGTCATTGTTATCATTAATTAGTTATCTGTATGAAATTTTAAGAATAATCTTTAGAGTGAATTTACAGATGATTTTATGTTAGCGAAATGGTTTATAGAGAATATATGTCAGAAACAGTTTTATTGAAATGCTTAAGGCATTTGATAATTTTTATAAGAAAGGTAGTTGAAAAGGCTGTGATCAGGTAAACTATTAAATATATTTCTACAGGTTATCGCATCTTAGAAATACAACTGTTTAACTGCAACTAAATTAGCTTTATGGTAAATGCGTAAAATTTCTTGGAAATATTACAAACTAATTGCATAACATTATATTATGTCAGAAGAATAATTGAAATATAGCCCCAGAAGACTACATAGTGCATTTTATTTTCAGTTAGACAAGTTAAATGAACTGTATGATGAATTAGTTATGAATACAATTATTTGGTTGATAAGGCACATACCACAAGTCTCTTGAGCAGGGCTTATCATTAAATAATTCTGAAAAAGCAGTAAGCAGATATTCTAAGTAGTACTGTACATAAATATGTTATATTATTTAACTTTTTTAATGCCCTTAATGTACAATCCTCAGAATTTTTAATATTTTTGAAATGTTTACATTTTAAAATTTTAACATTTTTGAAAATGTTATCTTAGAGTTTAAAGGATACACTGCAGCTAGTTTTTTTGTAAGTGAACCTTTTCAGAAAATACTACTTTCTTATAAGATTGAAATATTAAAATATTTTTCTTAGTATACTGTCCTGGAACCTAGACAACCAAGAAATTCAGAATTAAGGCTGAAATTAAGTTTAAGACCTTCTTTTTTGATAGGGATTTTTGAAGTGTGCTTAGTGTTCTTATGCTAAATTATAAACACTGGGGACCCTAAAAATAGAACTCACTATGACATACATTATTTTTTTTAACATACATTTTTAAATTGATAGATTCATTTTTAGATCCTGAACTATACCTTATTTTAACTAATGTAAACTTTTATACCTGGCCACCATATTTAGCATAGGTGGGCAAACAGTACTTTCAACCAGCATTCTTCATGCCCTCTGTCATTTCTTCCACCCCTCTCATGGATGCCCTTCCTTCTACAGCATCTCCAGCACTGCTTGCAGAAGAGGAGGAAGCATAGCACTGCCCTACCTAAAGAACTCCCTCCTCTCCCTCCCCTGCAAGTGGTGCTGTAGACAGGTAAGGCAGTTGGGTGCTATTCTTTTTGTGCAAAACATAGCTTAATCTTAGACAAGTTTTACACAGGGGTTGAAGTAGCCAGAGATAGAGATGTCTACCCATGTAAACATCTCTATCCTCTCTCTTCCAAAGGAATCTAGAAAACAGAAATTGAAGGAAAAATAGAAAACTTCCAAAGGAAAAATAGAAAACTGGTTTTGAAATCCAACAGATTTTAAATACCCTAATAGTCTACAAACCCATAAACTATTAAAAAATACATATGTACAGATAAAATATGAGTTTTTCATGAAGCTAAACTAATTTATTTTTAAGGGCACATCTTTTTTCCATCCTATGTTTTACTAAGATAGCATCTTATACCATTTTCTGTTGCTATAACAGAATGCATGAGATTAGGTAATTTAAAAAGAACGGAAATTTATTGGCTCATGGTTCTGGAGACTGGGAAGTCCATGACTGAGGCTGCATCCAATGAGGCCCTTTTTGTTGCATTATAGCATGATAAAAGATATAGAAAATACCAGTACTTGGTTTAATAGACCTACTCTCTTAACAAAGGCATTAATCCATGAATGACAGTGATCTAATCATCCCAGAAAGACTCACTTCTCAACATCATTGCATTGAATATTAAATTTGCAACACATGAACTTTGGGGGCTACATTCTAAACATAGCACATAGCCCTTGTGTTTTTAAATAGTTGTTATAATGGATTGAAGTAGTATTTTATTTTCTAAAAAAAAACCTTTTTGGCAAAATGAAAAGTTGACTACCCTATTTCTGTTATCAGATTTTTTAAAATGACATCTCTTTATGAAAGTTAAAAAAAATTCTAGTACCCTTTATTCTAAAAGATAATGTGATAGTGGACTGTTACAAGTTTTTCACTTTGGAAGGGGTAGGTAAGCAGTTATTACAGTGGCAAAATTGTCGAGCTGTGCAGCTTTGGAAATTCCTAGCTTTTAAAATTAGTTTGAAAAATCCACTTTTAAAAATTGGAACCAGTAGTTACCTTAATTTCACATTAGAGAAGACCCAAGTTGTTGGAATAGTCACAGAATTGATTAGATCCTTCAAATACTCATTTTCAGTCTAAATTATGTTCTTAGAGTTGAGCCAAAAGCAGATTTGAAAAAGGGATGTTAAATGAGTTTGAGGTTTTTACTTTAAACATCTGACATTTTTGAGACATTTTTGAGTACTGTGCATTTTTTCTTTTCTTAATTTTTAAAGAAGAGAACAAATTTGACCTTAGGAAAGAATCTCAGCCTTTTTCCTGAATTTTTCATTCTAGGTTCCATTCAGTAAGAGTGTTTATTACCACTATTTGAATACATGATTAAAAAAAAAATAAATTTTTATTCTTTTTAATTACAGGTGTCAAGAGAATAATCATCAGAATTCATTGCCTATTAATTTTTAGTTAGATCATTAATTTCTGTACTATAGTCTCTTGAATACTCTTTGGAGTATAAAATGTTAATTATGTATCTTAGTTAAAATTAGTGATTACTGTGATAATGCTATATAGATAGGTATGTTAGTAATATAAATTCTTCTGAATAATGGTTGCTTTATATAAAATATAAATGGGACATCAGTACGTATGCCTGATGTTAATGCATTTTAATCTTTTATTTTATCACTTGATTTTTTGTTACCAAATTTTTACATTATATTATTTTGAAATAACTTGAGACAATAAATAGAATATAAGAAATCTTTTTCCAAGTTAATTATTGCATTACATTTTTATAACTTTTGTGCATACTTTCAGTCTTAGAACAGGTTTTCAGTTTCTATGTCATGAGGTTATAATCACATAAAGAGTAGTGAAATTTTTTCTTTTTTTTCTTTTTATTTGTAGTTATTAAAATTTTAGAGATAATTTAAGTGATTAAAAATCTGATGGGATGGAAGAACCTTTTTGGTATCCTGGTTCTCATGTTTAGAAAACTCACAAAATTACTGTGATAAATATTTTCTGATCATAATTTTGTTCAAATAATTTAAATTTTAAATAATATCAAAAAAGTATTGTTTTGTACAAAGAGCCATAAAAGAAACAACTGGAAATTTAGATCTAGTTTTGCTTTCATAATAACTGGCAGTGTGATATACCTTTCTTGATCTCACTTTGAAATCTCTTTATAAAGTGATATGAATGTCTCACCTAATGGGTACAATGTAAGGGTATATGGCACATCTTCTGAGTGAGGGGCACAGCTGCAACAGGGACCTCACCTAGCAAATGCAAAAATTGTAACCGAATCATTTGTACCCTCATATTAATCTGAAATTTAAAAAAATAAGGTGAATGGATTAGATGATTTCTATGACACACGTGATTTCAAGCATTAACATGCAAGTTGAGGGGAAAAATGTGATTAATAAAAATATCCTCTGAAAGACTGGGATTTTCTGGTTTTTGTGTAGAAGTGTCTGTTTCTTAACATGAGATTTATATTTATACTTCTGGGTGAATTGGGACTTCTGAGACTTAATACTCTAAACATTTTCCAGTGGGCCATTATTACACTTCATGTTTTGTATGTTAGTAGTTTGGTCTGACTTATCCATTTTAATTTATATATTCTACATTATTTACTGTATTTATATGTGTTCTTATTTATACTTGTATGTTATGAAATCTTTATAAAATGTTTTTAAATGAATGCAGCTATCTATGATTTCATAACAGAAGACTCCAAAATTTAACACCTTAAAACAATAGATAACCTGATGTAGCACTTTTTACCTTTTTTTTTTTTTTTAAAGAAAAGGTTTATTTACTCTGAAACATTTTTTACTAGTTGAGGTAATATTTTCTTTAATTGTTAAATGTAATATAAAATTTCCAATAAAATACTAAAATACCTTTTCTTAAAGCTGGTATACAAGCAAGACTTACCAAAAGTGTTTTAGGATTTTATTCAGTATATAATTATCTTTAATGGGAGATAATCCATATATCTTTAATCCATATGACGTTGGAATCTATGTTAAAGTAATGTAATAATATTATACTGATTAGTTATTTTGTAGGTAAATGACAAGTGTGCAAACAGAATTAATTATTTATATTGCTCTTGCTTTGATCATAAAATATTTTTGTGAACTTTTAGAATTGCAATTTTGTGGGAATACTTACAACTTAAAATTTAAATCAGCTTTGCCATATAGTTAACTAAATTTTACTAAAGTTGAAACGTGGAAATAACACTTTAAAAATTTTCAAATTTGCATATTATAGGCTATAGTTTTGTAACATGTTTTTATACTATAAAAAGTCACTAAGAGCCTTTTGCTGTGTTTTTTGTTTGTTTATTAGACAGAATCTCACTTCGTCATCCTTGGTAGAGTGCTGTGGCATGATAGCTCACAGCAGCCTCAAACTCCTGAGCTTAAGTGTTCCTCATATCTCGGCCTTCCAAGTAGCTGGGACTACAGGCACCCACCACAGTGCCCAGCTCTTGCTCAGGCTGGTCTTGAACTCCTGAGCGCAAGCAATATGCCTATCTCCGCCTCCCAGAGTGCTAGGATTATAGGCATGAGCCACCTTGTCCATATGTGAGGGAAAAAAAGGAATTTCTTTCTTTACCATATAAAAATACTTTCTTCTTGTTGGAATTTATATCATATTGTAGCTATTCAATTGAAAATTCTTTTTTGTAATTATCAAAATACTTTAATAATCAAACAATCAATTGGTAACCCATTTATTTATGTAAAATGTCACTATGGAAACACACATTGTTTCTTTTTAAATATTTCTCCTTTAAATTATACCCTTAAATTCATTTTCTGTACATTAGGATTTTTGATCAGGAATACATTGAATCATCCAAACAATCTTAAACATAAAATTAAGTATAGACTTAGAAAGTAATTGTTTATATTACTTTATGAAAGTGTCTCTTTTGCTGTTCCTTTTTTATTAGGTGAGTGTGGTCCAAGATTCAGTTAATATATCAGGACATACTAATACAAATACTTTGAAGGTGCCTGAATGTCGACTAGCAGAAGATTTAGGTAATCTCTGGGAAAACACAAGATTCACAGATTGCAGTTTTTTTGTGAGAGGACATGAATTTCAAGCTCATAAATCTGTGCTTGCAGGTACTTTCCACTTTAGGGTGATGTGGTGTGTTCTCTAAGACAAGTTTATGTGTGAAATAATGATGCTTAATCTTATTACAGCACGATCCCCGGTTTTTAATGCAATGTTTGAACATGAAATGGAAGAAAGCAAAAAGGTAAACATGGCTTCAAGGCTAATATTTAATTTCTACAAATGTAAAATAGTGGAATTTATATTTTAAAAGCCGTGGAGCATGATCTCATTCTGTGATAATTGGGGAGACATTTTAGAACCAAGTAGAAAGATGAGCGGAAAAAATGTGTTCTGTAATAGAACAATAGATATAACTCAGTGTGGATGCTCAGTGAATAGTCCAATTAACAGCTATTTTATACCCGTCTGGAAGGTAAATAAACGTGTAGTTGTTATCCAAAAGTACGATTCTGGTACATAACTATTTGAGAGGCCTCTAGTTAAGTTGTAGTATTATGTTCCCCCTTTCTAGACTTTATGGGTTGATTTGGAATTTGTTTTTTGGCCACAAAAATAATGTCTACATTTTTGTCATCACTAAAATAAGGATATTTATTAGGTTTAAGACAAGGGACATATATTACTCCAGCATTATTGTGCACTAACTGGAATCAAGATATTACCTATTTGACTCCCACAGATGATTCTTTTTAACCTGTTATCTTGAAATATATTAAAGATCAGAGGTTGATTCGTTGCTGGTTGCATAACACATGAGCCTTAGGGCTCCAGATAGACAACTTCAGAGTTTATTCGTGTAGTTCAACTTTATTGTTTCTGCAAAACTAGAGTCTGTAATAAAATAGCTGCTTTCTTCATTTTATGGTTGTTCTGGGTAACTGCTGTGATCAGCCTTTTGATAACTTACAAGTGGGGAGATGTCAGTGATCTCAGATGTTATTGACAGCAAAGGGTGAGAAAAGTTTTTTCTTAAGAGTTAGACATTTAGCTTCATTTGATTTCAGGAGAGAAACCAAAATGTATAAATAAAAGACACTAGTCCTCTTTGGTCCTGACTGCTTTGAGTAAGCAAGGAAGTGACAATATATACTAATAATACATGCCATTTTTGCAAAAGGGAGAGTTCTGAAGTAGTTATTATTTGTTAAATATCTCAAATACCTGGCTCTGTCTTTTGCTTAATACTGGGTATAGAGCTGGTGGTTATAGGGTAGTAGGCATTATGTTAGGACCTAGGAATTCAACAAAGAAAAAGTTAATAGTCAATATCCTGTAGTATAGAGGCCAGACGCTAAACACAGATGCATTTCGTTTGGCCTACAGTATTTTTGTTTTCTTTTAAATTCTTTTTATTGAGAGATTGAGGCTTATTGGCACATGGTGTTGGTTGGTGTGGTCCAAGTGTCAGGGTCTGGGCTCTGCAGCTGGTCATTGACATCTCTCACATAATATATGCTTTTCCTCTTAGACTTGCCCATTACTCTTTGCCTAATTACCATAGTGAAGATTTACTTACTTAAATTTTAAAGCAGATTTTAGAAATATCTGTATATGTATATTTGAGTTATAAAGTACTTTAGTGTAGATTTGAGGCTGTCAGATTCACTTTGGTTCATTGGTGTGTGTTGTGTGTGTTCTCTAAGTTTAACTTTTTTGTTATTTTCACTATCAGAATCGAGTGGAAATAAATGACTTAGACCCTGAGGTTTTTAAAGAAATGATGAGATTCATTTACACAGGAAAAGCACCAAACCTTGACAGAATGGCTGACAACTTGTTGGCAGCTGCAGACAAAGTAAGTAATTAGGTCTTTAAAGAGCTGAAAAATATCCTCAAGATTGATGTATATGGAAGGTGACCAGCAAACAAAATCTCCAAATGACTTGAAATATTGAATTAATTTCTACTATTTGTAGATGGTTCTTGAGAGTTTTATGAAGTAGCATATAGTGGGATAATATGGAAATTATTTTTTTAAAAAAAATCAATAAGATGTAAAAATATCTTGAGCCAAAAGAAACAATTCTCCCCCCCCCATTGGAGATTAAAGTGAAAACTCATTAGTTTTAAGTGTATATTCTTTTTTATAAGAACACATGGTAGCATGTATAATTTATTGCAATTTTCAGATATTCTTAGTTTTAATGTATAGTGCATGACCTTTTTAAAAAGTGAGAAAATAATGGGTATTTTGTGTAATGTAGAATGTAGAGAATTCTCTATATTCATAGAATTCATTTTTTAATATGCCAGCATAAAAAGAGAAAACACAATGTTAACAATTTTATAATAATCTTTTGTAATGGTGATTTTTTTAGTTAGTGAAACTAAAAAGATCAGAAAAATCTCAAAATTAATAGTTCTGAATTCAAAGCATACACATATATGTATGTACATAAATGTGTATGTAGATAGATTAACACTTGGAAAATGTTAGCACTGGGGAAAACTGGGTCATGTATATATGGAATCTATTATTTCTTAAAACTGTACTTAAATCTATAACTATCTCAATAAAAATTTAAATAAAAAATACCATTTATAGTAGCATCAAAAATACTAAATAGGCATAAATGTGACAGTTTCTCACTATTGAAAATTACAAAATAATCCTAAAAGAAATTCAGGAAAACCTAAATAAGTAACAAGATAAATCTTGTTCATGAATTGAAATTCTCAATGTTGTTAAAATTTTGATTTACTTAAAATTGATAGTAGAATCAAACTCAGAATCCTAAAAGGCTTTTTTTATTTAAAGAAGTTGACAAGCTGATTTAAAATGTATATGTAAGTGCAAGAATCTAGAATGATTGAACAACTTTGAAAAAGTAGAGGATTAACACTGAATGGTGTCCGGACTTACTCTAAGACTACATTAATTAAGACATTGTTGTATTGGTGTCAAGACAGACAAATAGTGAAGAAGAGTACAAAAATAGACTCTCGCATATATAGGTATTTAATTATTATTTTTTTTTTGTAGAGACAGAGTCTCACTTTATCGCCTTACGTAGAGTGCTGTAACGTCACAGCTCACAGCAACCTCCAGCTCTTGGGCTTAGGCGATTCTCTTGTCTCAGACTCCTGAGTAGCTGGGACTACAGGCACCCGCCACAATACCCAGCTGTTTTTTTGTTGCAGTTTGGCTGGGGCCAGGCTTGAACTCACCACCCTTGGTTTATGGGGCCAGCGCCCTACTCACTGAGCCACAGGTGTTGCCCAATAAATATTTAATTTTTGACAAAAGTACAAAGGCAATTCATTGGAGAAAGAACAGTCTTTAACAGAATGTACAGGAATAACAGAATACCCATACGTACAAAAAATGGACTTTGGTACAAAACTCACACCATATATAAAAATTAATGCAAAATGGATCATAAACCTAAAAATCTAAAACTTCTGAAAGAAAACATAGTAGGAAATCTCTGTAATGTTGAGTTAGGCAAAGATTTCTTAGCTTTGACACGAAAAACACTTGATCCATAAAAGAAAAATAATGATAAAATGAACTTCAAAAGACAGGATTAATCACAGACTGGGAGCAAATATTTGCATAGTGTAAATCTAAGAAACAACTTTTATCAAAAATATAAAAAAACTCTGAAGGCTCAATTACAAGGAAAAAATGTTATTTTTAAAAATGGACAGAATGGGCAGATACTTTCTGAAATAACGTCAATGAAATACATTAAAAGGTACTCAACGTCATAGTTGTTAGGGAAATGTATATTACAAACATCATAAGATACTTTTGTACACCAAGTTAATGGCTAAAACCATGAAGACCATATTAACTATTATCAAGGTTGTGGAAAAATTTGGACTCTCATAACAGTGCTGATAGAAAATGTAAAATGATACAACCACTTTTGAAACCTATTTGGCAGTTTCTTAAAAAATTAAACATAGACTTAGAAGTTGTGAGTCAGAAGTCCACTTTTAGGTTTTTACCCAAGAGAAAAGAAAGCTTATGCCCATAAAAAGACTTGTATGTGAATGTTCCTAGCACCTTTATTTGTAATAGTTAAGAACTGTAAACAACCCAAATGTTCAACAGGTTAATGGATAAACAGATTGTGGTATATCTATATATAATGGAATAAAAAGGCTTGAACTATTGATATGTAAGCAATGACATGCATGCATCTCAAAATGAACATACTTAATGAAAAAGCAAGACAAAAATGAGCATATGTTGTGTGATTCCCTTTATAGAAAATTCCAGAAAATGCCAACTAATATACAATGATAGAAAGCATATCAGAATTATTGTCTGGGGTGGGTGAGAGGGACAAATTACAAAGGAATAGAAATAAACTTTTGGGTAATGATTGCATTTTATGGTGCTATAAACTTCTCAAAGTGTGAACTTTAAGTGTACTTTATTGTATGTCAGTTATATCTTAGTAAAGCTGCTAAAGGGTTGTATAACATATATACAAATATCTGCATGAATTTTTGGTGGTTATGAATACAATTTGTTTAGCTTTATAATGAATTCATATTTAAGACTGAGGTGGCAACATGCACTGTACAGGGTAATATGCTCTAGTATTTGAAAAAGTGATAAAGAGAAATATACTCAATGAGAATATTAATAAAGTAGATTTTTAGCATAAACCCTGTTTTAAAAATACACTGCATTTTGAGGTTATGCAAATTGAAATTTTCTAAAGAAAACTAGTCTTTCTCTTAAATGCATTCATGTATATTTTCTTTATAATAAGTTAAACCAATGACTTAAAGAATTTTAAAATAACGCTAGTTAAACAATCTGCTTTAACTTTTATTTTCTAAATTACAAATATATATTTGGAAGTTTCAAGTAAATGTTTAATGGTTATGTTTTCTTTTTGGGTAGTATGCACTGGAGCGGCTGAAAGTCATGTGTGAAGAAGCTTTGTGTAGTAATCTCTCAGTAGAAAATGTTGCTGATACCCTGGTCCTTGCAGATTTGCACAGTGCAGAACAGTTGAAAGCACAAGCCATAGATTTTATTAATAGGTAAGCTATGCTTACAATTTTAGTGCATATGACATCTTCAACATTTTTTCATTGAACTTTTTGTTAAATATGTTTAAATCTTCAATGCAGGTGCAGTGTACTTCGACAACTTGGGTGTAAAGATGGGAAAAACTGGAATAGCAAGTAAGATGACTTCAGTTTCTGACTTAAAGTTGATCTGTTTAAATGAAATAGTTTGCATAGCTTTTCTTTCATTTACAATAAGTATGAATCTAGATGTTAGTTTATGAAGCAAAATAAAAAAAGAAAAAAAAGACTACTTAGTGGATCACTGAAGCTGTGCTCCCTTGTAAATCAGCTTCTTGGATGGTACATGGTCTCATTTCTTAAGCACACATGCCACATGGTTTATAGCTGAGTCCAAGTATTATATGATAAGGACTGGTGGAGATCCTGCCCCTGCTTCTTCAGAAAGCATTTCTGAAAATGTGGGGAAGTCAGTTGCAGTGGCACATGCTTTTAATCCCAGCTACTTGGAAAGCAAAAAGGAGAGGCTCCTTTGAGCCCAGAAGTTTGAGAACAGTCTGGGCAACATAGTGAGACCCTATTTCAAAAAAAAAGAAAAAAAGACAATGTGGAAAATCATTTAATCCTATAAGGAATGTACCCATGTACGTACTAGATTACCTTGGAAAGCCTTTATATTTGAATGCTAAGTCATGGCTTCTTCTGTTAGCCTAAGTACCTGGCATCATATACTAATGCTGTATTAGGCTAGCTGCCTAATATTCCAAAAGTGATAGCAATTTGATCTTTTCTCTTCTCTGGTAAACTTACAACAGTTGAGTGGTTCCTCTATCTATTTAAGCCTTTAACTTCTGAATTTAAACTATTAGAATATATTATTCTCTCCTTTTTCCCTTTTCATTTTTAGTGACTTTCCTATTTTTTATAATTAAAATCAAAGAGGGAAGATTTGATAGGTTAAATATTTTGCATCCACTTTTGATTAGTATTGTTTATATACCCTTAAATTCCATTTTCCCAAATATCAAAAGTTGGTAAAAGAAAAGTGAAAAAAATAGTGTTAAAGACAATAAAGTTAATTTGTTGACTCAGTTATTTTCATTGCTTTCACTTGTTTTGATACATGTGAAGTTGGTTAACTGAATTCCTGTTAGTTTGTGAATTCTGTTTTCTGAAAGTAAAAAGTAATGAGTATTTTTAAATTATTGGCTGTGCATGTTAAATTAGTCAGTGCATGTTAGTATTGTATCATCATGGTATGTGATTCTAAAAAAAATTATTTTGACTTTAAAATATGTTGTATTAGCAGCAAAGGACAATGTTGTGATCCTTTGTACTTAGCCACTGTCAAGCTGTAGGAAAAACTTTACATTGTAAAACATTTTTACTGTCAAAAAATTACCTTATTTTACACTACCTAGAGAAGGTGTGTTGTATGTATAGATATTCAGTAGATAATGAATTAATAAATGAAATACTTAGATATGTTAAGTATCTGTGGAAGTATCTGTGAGATTCTAAACTAGAATCACATAAATTTTAAACATAAGAACACACTGGTTATTTGATGTTTGTTAAAATAAAAAAAGTTTTATTAAGATCAGCTACTGTTTAGTTCAACAAATATACCTAGCATCTATTGTATCTCAAGTACGATGCTAGGATGATGCATATAAAAATTTTGAGAGGGGGAATCTTGTTCTCAAGGAATTTATCTACTAGAGACACATGAGTATATATCACCCCATTGTAATATAATAAGTAATATGTTAGACGATATGTACAGGCACTGATTAAGACTAAACCTAGAAATTTGGAGATGGCTTCCTAGAGATGACTGAGCTGGGTCATAAAAAATGAATAGGAATTAGTAAAACTAAGAATGAAATAGGTAGCATTGCAAACATAAAGTATAGCATAATCCAAAGTATAGAAGAATAAAATAGTAGTTGATTATTCATCTGACAGATACTTAATGTTTTATTATCCCATAAGTTCCCAAGACACTTTATTACATATAGCCAATACAATGGTGAACAACACAGATGTTTTCCTTGCCTTCATGGAGTTAATGGTTTAGTGGTAGATTAAACAAGTAATTGCAATAAAGTATGAGAAAGAACGTGTACCATACCCATAGGAGCATATAACAAAGGGACCTAATCTAATCTAGAGGTCAGAGAAATCATTTTCAAGAAATTGTGGTAAAATTTAAGACCAGAAGTATTGGTAGGAGTTGCCCTGATGAAAAAGTAGGAAGAGAAGAAGAAAAATATAGCCCAGAAAAAGGATATGCAAAATTTTGTTGATGAGAAAGAGCAGTAAAGGAGTGTGTGTGTGGGGGGGGGGGGGGGTGTGGGGTAGGAGGTATAGATAATGAGAAGCACATGGACGAGGTAAAATAACATTAGGAATTTTAGACATTATTCAAAGAGTAATGTGTGTACATTAAAGGGTTTTCACCTGGGGCAGGGCGTGATCAGGTGTGAATTTTTAACTGTGTCTCTACATGCAGGATGGAGAATGGATTCTGGGGAAGTTGGGGTGGTGTAGTAGTTGAAGAACAAGGTTAGATACAGGTAGACCAGTTGGAAAGTTATTGGAATAGATCTGGCAAAAGATGAAGGTAAAATTAAACTTGATTGGTGACTTTGTGACTAAAGAGAAATGAAAGTTCATAAATATTTTAAAGGGAGAATCTATAATACATGGATATTATTTGGATTGTGGGTGGTATGAGGAAGAGAAGAGAGGAGGCAAGGAAGGATAACCAGAACATGGAAGTGGGAAATAGAAAGTTAAACAAGGGAAGTAGGGAACCAACTGTAAGCGGCCATGTTTCTTTTTCTAAAGTACTTGGATATAGGCAATGCGAAACTATGGAAAGAGGTCTGATATGGTCATATTTATTTGCCTGAGGTAACATTATGGAAGTTGGATTTTAGAGGAGCAGTATAGGAACCTAACAGAGAAATTAGGAAACTTTTAATAATCTAAATCAGAGATGATGTGTGCCTTATCCAGGGATTCAAGACAACTTTGAAACTTTTCATCCCTTAAGCTAGGGTTTTAACGATTGGGAAGGACAGAGTAAAGCCTGATTTACTGGTTTTTAAACTTGAATCAGTGGGTGATTTTAGAAGCTTCAGCTGATTGGAAATGTGTGAGGAAGAATTTAGGGCTTGAGGTGAGAGAGAATAAGTTCTTATCTGACAATACTGAATATATGGGTCTTGGGGCACATCTAAGTAAAAAGAGCAGGTGGTTGGAAAGAACCTGTTAGGAGGCCTAGGATTTAACAAATCAATATGGTAGTTAACATTATGAAGAATAGATAGATTAGAATGAATAATGCATATTAAGGGAGAAGAGTAGATGACAAAAATTTGAACTCTAGAGAAAACTTGCCTTACTAGAGGTACGTAAAAGAAGAGAAAGGGGCTCTTGAAAGAGCTGGGACAGAAATGGTTACAATGGGAGTGGAAATATGGAGACCAGTTTCACATACTTCAGGAGAGTAGATCTTCCAGAAAAATTTAATAGTTGCAACAGAAAATACCAGTGAGATAAAGATATTTTAATAAAGTCAAATGTTTTGAATACACAGAGAGGTAGATAGTGTTCAAACATTTTGAAATAGACAATATAAAAAATTAACAATGCAAAAATTAATTGTTTACTAAACAATTCTTGAGTAAACATCTCTTAATTTTATTTTTAAGCCAAGCAACCGACATAATGGAAACATCAGGATGGAAGTCCATGATTCAGTCTCACCCTCACTTAGTAGCAGAAGCCTTCCGAGCACTAGCATCTGCACAGTGTCCACAGTTCGGCATTCCACGCAAACGACTAAAACAGTCCTGAATCTTCCATGAATAGTAGAAAAGTGGAATTAACTTGTACTCCTCCAGGTCCAGAAGGATTCTAATATACAAACCATAAACAAGAGTTGTTTCTGTTATTTTGCCCACAGAACAGAAGCTGAAAAAGCATATTGCTTACATTTCAGGTGGATAATTTATGGTTTATTCTTCAGCTTTAAATTAGACTGATTAATTCACTTCAAGGCCTTAAATTATCTTTGATGACTTCTCTTGTTCATATAATACTTTAATTTTTTTATTGTGCCTTGTCATTTTGACCAAGGCTATGCAGGATTGCACTAGCCCCATAATGCAGTAATATTGGTAACTGAAGATAATAAGTTTCAAAAGGATCTTCCATTATTTTGAGAAAGAAAAATGAATTTTTTGGGGTTTGTCCTATGCTATCTCAAAGTTTAAAACTAGGATCTCCTTAAAAGCACTTGTTGGAGATGACCAGTAATAGCTAGTCTAAGTATCTATAAACATAGGAGAACCTGCTTACCTACAAGGTAAGTTATGGCAATACACTGCTTCAGTTCTAATTTATTTTTCATTTCAGGGGGCAAATATGCAATGAATTGGCCCAAGTTTTTAGTAAAATTTGTGATGTTTGTGTGTATGTTAACTGTCTAACAAACTGTGGGTTTACTCAAGTTTACAATGACTGAGAACTGATTGAGATTTTGACTTTATGAAGAAAGCATGTATTGTATGGAAGTAATTTTTTAAAATTTATATTGACCTACATTTATATGAAGAATTCTGTTAAAAGTAGGATGACCAAATGTAAATTTAATGAGTGGGCCAATTAAGAAAGATATATATGCACTTTTAAGGTGTAACTTTTGTATGTTGAATGGTACATATATTTTTTTGCTTTCGAGGGAATTAATAATGTATAATTGTGTCTTAACTTTTAAAAGAATTTTTTAAGATAGATGGAGGCAACTGGGATGTTTGTGATAATCGATAAGAAAGATATCCTTGATTATAGTGGAGTACAGATACTCATTACTGAATATACACCTGTTTTATCACACTTTGGAAAAGGCACCTGAACAGTAAATGAATCCTGTATCGTTTCCTATCCTCCAAACAATGAACTGATACCATTCGCCTGTGGGAGATAAATACTAAAGGAGAGAACTCCTAGACTATGTCAGGCCACACTATGAACCCGCCCCCCACCCCCATGTTTTCTCCTTTGTGTTTTAGTTGCTGTAGTAACATTGTGGATGATATTGAATTCTGCATAATGTGAACAGGATAAACTATTTATAAACTGCTTTTCATGGGCCAGTTCTTTATTATAAATGAATTTTAGCTTTAAACACAGACTTAACACACATATTCAGTGTTTGATAATTATTTCTCATGGAAGTCTGTTCTGATGCATTATCCCAGAGAAGCAGGAGTGATCATTGTCAGGGTACCACATCTGACTTACTATGATAGGGACAACATGCTTCTTAGGCAACATTTATATTTGACCACAAGGGAAGAAGTGGGTCACTGGAGAAAAATCCATATACTTGTAAGCTTGAATGCATAACTTTATTCTCCAGACTAAAACTTATATAATTTGTTTATTTAATTTTGGAATTCAGGACAAAGGAAAAAAAATGAAGTTTGATGTTTTCAAATAAATTTTATTTTTGCTATCTTTCTTTAGGTGTTAACTGAAGCAATCCTAATATATCAAGACTGATTCATATTTGCATTGAACAAACACTGTTAAATAAACATCCACAGCAAACTGGAAGTTGAAAAAATGATATTTTCAGATATCTTAATTTCTTTCTGTATAGTTTTGAGTCACTGTTATGGTAACTTAAATTTGAAAAAGGAAGAATCCCTTAGGATAGAAGAAAGATTCTTACCAGATTATGGACTTTATCTGATCTAAGAGTGTTATATGAAGTAGAAATTTAACTTATTTAGTTCCACCATAAGATTGAGCCTGTTGAGTTTACAATGTACAATTTTAAAAAATACATATACATGTATATACACTTTTAACTTTAGATTTTGCCAGGGTCTTACAAGAAAACAAAAATTCCCTCAGGCTATAGAATTATGTTTGTCAAATGTCAAAAAGGTATTATTGTATCCATGTATATCAAATGCACACCATACCCACACATTGTGAATTAATTCACTGCTTGAATCTACATTTCTAACATGGTGACTGTAGTAATACCATATAATGAGCATTTCAGCTTGTTCTTATTTACTGTAGTGTTTATTGTAGATCTTAAAGATTTTATTACAAAATTTTTTTTTTTAGTTTGGTAGCACATTTGGACCAAAAATGTCCAACACTGTGCTATAAGAATATCCATGTTTGTAGAAATGTCCACTTCTCAGATAATATAATGCCTACCATTATACTAACAAAATCATATGGTAGTTGATTTATTTTTTTATTTATTATGTATATTTTTGGTATTGCGGGTTCTTAAAGCAATGATAAAAAAACTGTCAATTTGTTCTGACATTAATGCTCTAATAGTCCCTCTTCCTGCCATTTTTAAAACTACATACATTGTTTTCAAAATGGACACAGATTTTGTCCAGCCTTTTAAAATATCACCTTGTTCCTATTTCCCCTTTGTCACCTAAACAGTACTTTTCTATAGAAAGTAGTGAATGGTTTTAAACATTAAATATTCTAAAAATAATCATTGGATAACTTTTCTTTAGACTAAGATTTAGAAATACTATATTTGTGCCTTTTTAATTTTTAAATTTTAATGTTGAGCACAAATATGAAGGTGCCATGATATGGCTTGCAATGTTACCTCCTTGAATAGTCATGTGTCATTGTCTAGAAATTGTAATTGGAGAACCTTGCATGAATTACATGGTCGTTGTGTGTGTGTGTGTGTGTGTGTGTGTGTGTGTGTAGTTGTATACCAGTATTCACTTGGGCTTTGTGTTATGTTCAAAACAGTGAATTTCTGAAAATAGGAACCATTGAATGTTGAAAATTTAGGTTAGTTGAAATACTTCATTTTAATGTGCTTTATTATGGGGGATAATTAATTGGCAGAAGAAATCTCAAACCTATGATTAGTTTACTGCACGATGAAATGTGAAAGCAGTGCCCTTTTGGACATCAAATTAGTGTACTGCACGATGAAATGTGAAAACAGTGCCTTTTTTGGACATCAGTTATAATAAAATTAAATTTAAAATATTAACAAAAATCTCATAAAAAGTTGTCATAAACACTATTGGTTTTTAAAACTAGTAGATCTAACTAAAAGCTTAAATAGCCAAAATTATAATTGTTATGTTACTCATTTAAATTTTATGTATAAATTTAAAATCTAAGCAGACATTCTTTATAAACTTGTGGATCATAGATATTACCCAGTATTACTAAAATGGAATGGGGACTTTGATAAGTTAAGGTTTATGAAATTTCAACTCAACAAACTTCAATCATAGCCAACTATACTTGAACAAGTGAATTATTCTGACTTGGACATGCATGTTCTTTGATGGAAAAAATATTCAATGTATTCTTGCAAAAGGAGGTGGGTGGGTGAGTGGATTTGTTTTAGTGTACTCAGATGATAAATATAGCACTTTCAGCACACATAAGAGTATTTTACAAACCTTTTTTATATCAATTGCAAGCTCTGCTTTATTTAAGTGTTCATGGAATAATGTATATTTTAGGTCCAGTTAAAAAATATCGAGTGCCTACTATATACAAGACTTCCTCTTCACTAGGAATGAAATCACACTGTGTCTTCTATTTGCAGTATGTGAACTTTGTGTTTGAAAAGGCATTCTTGTATTTAAATCTTTTTCTGTTGTTAATCATTGTATATTGCAACCTAAGAAATTTTGAATTACGTTTTTAAAGAATGAAGAAATAAAGTCCCTTTTTTTTTTTTTTTTTAATTAAATCATAGCTGTGTACATTAATGTGAACATTGGGCACCAAACACTGGTTTTATAGACCGTTTGACATATTTTCATAACACTGGTTAACATACCCTTCCTGGCATTTTCTTAGTTATTATGTTAAGACATTTACATTCTACATTTACTAAGTTTCACATATACCCTTGTAAGATGCACTGCAGGTGTAATCCCACCAACCCCCCTCTCTCTGCCCCCCACCCCTCTCACTCCCCACCCTTTCCCCTTTCCCCCTTCCCCGCATTCTTAGGTTATAACTGGGTTATAGCTTTCATGTGAAAGCCATAAATTAGTTTCATAGTAAGGCTGAGTATATTTGATACTTTTCTTCCATTTTTGAAATAATTTACTAAGAAGAATATGTTCCAGCTCCATCCCTGTAAACACGAAAGAGGTAAAGTCTTCATCTTTCTTTAAGGATGCATAATATTCCATGGTGTACATATACTACAATTTATTAATCCATTCGTGGATTGATGGGCACTTGGGCTTTTTCCATGACTTAGCAATTATGAATTGGGCTGCAATAAACATTCTGGTATAAATACCTTTGTTATCATGTGATTTTTGGTCTTTTGGGGTATATGCCTAGTAGAGGAATTACAGGATTGAAGGGAAGATCTATTTTTAGATCTCTAAGTGTTCTCCAAACATCTTTCCAAAAGGAATGTATTGATTTGCAATCCCACCAGCAGTGGAGAAGTGTTCCCTTTTCTCCACATCCACGCCAACATCTCTGGTCTTGGATTTTGTGATATGGGCTGATCTTACTAGAGTTAGATGATACTTCAAAGTAGTTTTCAGTTGCGTTTCTCTGATGATTAAAGATGGTGAGCATTTTTTCATATATCTGTAGGCTGTGCGCCTGACTTCTTCAGAGAAGTTTCTCTTCAAGTCTCTTGCCCAGCCTGTGATGGGATCACTTGTTCTTTTCTTGCTTATACGTTTGCGTTCTCTGTGAATTCTGGTTATTAAACCTTTGTCAGAGACATAACCTGCAAATATCTTCTCCTATTCTAAGGGCTATTTGCTTGCTTTACTTACTGTGTTCTTGGCTATGCAGAAGCTTTTTAGTTTGATCAGGTCCCAATAGTGTATTTTTGAAGCTGCTTCAATTGTCCAGGGGGTCCTCCTCATAAAATACTTGCCCTGACCGATTTCATCAAGGGTTTTCCGTGCACTCTCTTCTAGTATTTTTATAGTTTCATGTCTTAAGTTTAAATCCTTAATCCACTGAGAGTCTTAGTTAATGGTGAAAGGTGTGGGTCCAGTTTCAGTCTTCTATAGATTGCCAGCCAGTTCACCCAGCACCATTTGTTAAATAGGGAATCTTTTCCCCACTGAATGTTTTTAATTGGCTTGTCAAAGATCAAAGAACAGTAAGTAGCTGGATTCATCTCTTGGTTCTCTATTCTGTTCCGGACATCTACTCCTCTGTTTTTGTGCCAGTACCATGCTGTTTTGATCACTTATCTATTTATATTGAGGTCTGGTAGCATGATTCCTCCTGCTTTTTTTTTATTTCTGAGTAATGTCTTGGCTATTTGAGATTTTTTTCTGATTCCATATAAAACCAAGTATTATTTTTTCAAGATTTTTAAAATATGACAGTGAAGCTTTAATAGGGATTGCATTAAAATTGTATATTGCTTTGAGTATTATGGACATTTTAACAATGTTAATTCTTCCCATTCATGAGCATGGTATGTTTTTCCATTTGTTAACATTTTCAGCTATTTTTTTTTCTTAGAGTTTCATAGTTCTCTTTATAGAGATCTTTCACGTCCTTTGTTAGATAAACTTCCAAATATTTCATCTTCTTTGGCACTACTGTGAATGGAATAGAGTCCTTAACTGTTTTTTCATCTTGACTATTGTTGGTATATATAAAGGCTACCAATTTATGAATGTTGATTTTGTAACCTGAGATGCTACTTTATTCCTTGATCACTTTTAAGAGTTTTGTAGTAGAATCCCTGGTGTGTTGGGGTTAAGTGGTTCTGTCTAATTTTAAGCTGGTCTCTGTTCGACTCTAGTAAAACAGTTACTCTGGGTTGAAGTCTCAGCTGTGGAGAAATACTAGCAATTAAGTCAACCCCCCCACCCCCACCCACACACAGGCAACAATTGGAAAAGGAAACTCAAACCTTCCTACAACCACACACCTAGGACACTACCTGAGTAGTCCTCAGGCGATTGGCTCAGTTCAAAAGGTCCAAATCAATTGTCTCATTCAGCACCTGTCTCAGGTGGGCGAGTTTAAAAGGTGTCTGGCAACTGGATCGCAGGGGTCTGGTGACTACTCTGATATGGCTTGCTCCAGTGTTGCGTGGACTCAGGAGGTCCCACCCAGGAAATAGATCAGACTGGGAATGTTGATGCCTCCTTCCCCAACTTGCACCTCTATCACACCCAGTCACTGATAGTCCCGCAGGGGCTTTGACCCAGTTGCCTGTAGTGAATTGATACTCCAGGGGTTTGCACCTGCCTGAATCACAAGGAAATCTATTTCTGCTTAGCCAGGCCACTGTACTCTGCGTCTATCTAGCAGGGGGAGGTGAGGCCTGACAACCTCGGGTGCTTGATGGAGGCTGGGGGGTGTTAACTCAGTTCCAGCCCTGCCCCTGATTGATGTTACTGACAAAACAGAACAACTTTGTGGGAATTTGTTTCTGTCTCTGCTAAATTCCCCTGCAGAAGAGAAGCTGTTTTGAGTTCCCAGAGCCTGCGCCTCAGGCCCTGTCTTTGCTCCTGCAGGTTTGTATTTGGTTACCTGTCAGTTCTAGCCTCCTGTCTTCCTTTGTCTATAGACTGATGATCTACTGAGGGCCGGGTGCATGTTAGGCTCAGTAAAGCCGTCCTGTGGGTCAGCCCCGCCCTGGGAACTTCCTGGCTCTGCATGTGCGTTTCTAGTCCCCATGCTCCACCCAGGTCGGTACTGCCTCAGGTAAACCCTTTATTCACAGGACCTGCGTTTCTGTCCCAGATTTGTTTCCTGGTGGTTGCCACCTGAGTAGATGCCCGGCCTCCTCTGGTTGCCCAGGGAGACAGTGGCTGTGGCTTCAGAATATCCGGGAGTGAGCCCTATTGTTGCTAAAAAAAAGGCTGCTGCTCTGCACCTCAGGCTACCTCTGCTCCTGTGTGGTTCCCTCTTAGCCAACTGTCCTCTCCTCACTCCTGTGCTCCACAGTTAGCACTGACCAGCTGCAGTTTAGGCCCTGTCCACACCCCTTGAGAAATCACCCAAGAATCTGGACTCCTGGAGGACAGGCCTCCAGACCTCAGAGGGAA
>CAUYPK010086122.1:0-21331 GCA_963574355.1 Loris lydekkerianus | reverse complement strand
AAAAAAATCCTTTTATCATAAGGACACTTGTACTAGACTGCTTATTGCAGCTCAATTTACAATCGCCAAAATGTGGAAACAGCCTAAATGCCCACCAACCCAGGAATGGATTAACAAGCTGTGGTATATGTACACCATGGGATGCTATTCAGCTATTTTAAAAAATGGAGACTTTATATGCTTTGTATTAACCTGGATGGAAGTGGAAGGCATTATTTTTAGTAAAGCATCACAAGAATGGAAAAGCATGAATCCTATGTACTCAATTTTGATATGAGGACAATTAATGACAATTAAGGTCGGGGTTGGGGGGAGGAAAAGCAGAGAGAGGGAAGGAGGGAGAGGGGTGGGGCCTTGATGTGTGACACACCTTCTGTGGGCAAGATATGATGGCAGGAGGGACTTTACCTAACAAATGCAATCAGTGAAACCTGGCTTATTGTACCCTCAATGAATCCCCAACAATAAAAAAAAAAAGAAAAGAATGGAAGAAAAAGTATCCAATGTACTCAGTACTATTACGAAACCAATATACAATCACCCACACTTTCATATGAAAGATAAAATACAACTATAGCTCAGGATGAAGGAGGGAAGAGAATGAGGGGAGGAGAGGGGGGAAGCTGGGTGGAGGAAGGGTAATCGGTGGGACCTCACCTATGATGCATATTGCAAGGGTACATGTCAAATCTATTTAGAGTAGAATATAAATGTCTTAACACAATAATTAAGGAAGTGAGGTGAAGGCTATATTAATCAGTTTGATATAAGCATTCCAAATTGTATATAAAATCAGCACATTGTACCCCATAAATGCATTAATGTACACAGTTATTATTTCATAAAAAAACTGTTAAGAGAGGAAAAAAAAAAAACAATTGCCAAAATGTGGAAACAGCCTAAATGCCCACCAACCGAGGAATAGATTAACACCCTTTGGTATATGATGGAGAGTTTGCATTTTTTGTATTAATCTGGATTGAGGTGGAAAGCATTCTTCTTAGTGAAGTATCACAAGAATAAATTAAATAAATAAATTAATTAAATAAATAAATCACAAGAAAAAAATTAAAAGCCATTTTATTTATAATTCGGCCTCCTTAAAAATTACACCTATTCTCAAGCCTTCCTGTTCCCTTCGATTCCTATCACACTGTTCCTTAACATATACGCATATACGCCATCTTGGTACTCATAAACTTTTGGAGTCGAGCTTAACTTGACATTATTTGGTCAACTGTTTTAACAACTGTGGATTTCACAGCATACTTACTATAGACAAGCACTCTCTTTCTATATGCCACATGGGCATTTTCCTATGATAAGCAACATTTCCATAAACAATTTCTACATGTACATTTTCCCTTTTGCTTTCCTTGAGGTAACTTCTAAGGCTTGAGATCACTAGGCCACATGGTATAAATATTTTCATAGCCTTTTGTGACCCAGGTAGACAGGGCCTGGTACTCACTGTTTGGCTCCAAGTAAGGCCTGTGGTGTGGTGTTCCTTGATGTATGCCTGAAGCTCACTCCAAATGTTCAAATAGGACTTCACCCAGTCCACATGGCGTAAGTCACTTTGTTATAAAACAGAGTGGAAGAGAGAACAGTTAGGATCTAAAATGAAATTTAAAAGCGATTGGGGTTGGGGCCCATGGTTAACTAATGACTAGGCCTCCAGATCAGCCCAGAGCAATTGTCTTTCTAGCCCAGTCGCTGTAAACAGATTCAGAACAGAACCCTGAAAGGAAGGTGGCCCAGCATTGTCCTGAGGGAGGTGGGCAGGTGGTGGAGAGCCCTGAGCTCTGGGTGTGGACAGAGACTACAAGAGGGCACCAATGGAACTGAGCTGACTCGGGCTTTGCATGGTCTCTGCCATCCCTCCATGAGGCAACCGTACTGCTCTGACACAAAACGAGAAGCAATATGCTCTCAGGAATGCTAATGGTAATAAAGAGGGGGGAAAAGCCATTTGGTTCATATTAAAATAATTTGTTTGAATTATTTGGTTAAAATGGTAACCAAACAGGAGAATTTTAGTCATTATGATTGATAACCAAGTTGGTCTTGTAAAAAAAGTTGATTTCTTACAAATGGGTAATGCCCCTTACTTCAAATGGGACATTCATTGAAATTCCCTTAATTTGATACTTTTAATGACAATGCAAGCTAGGCAATGCATGGCCAGTAATTTAATCTCCATTTTACTGAACCAAAAGCTAGTAAAATGCTTACCTTTTTTATAACAGAATTAGCACACAAGATTGAGAGAATCATTAGAAACATTAAACTCACAGATAAGCAAAAATCATTGCATTTCCTTTTGATAAATTTTATCTGTATATTTTCCCCCACTCTGAATGAAGTAGTGGTGAGAAAATGATGACATTTGAGTTAACAAAAATTTAATTATGTTCCTGGACCATTACCTGAAGGTAATCACTGAAGGAAATCTCTATTATTAAAGCTCTTGCCAATAATGACTTGTCTCTAAACTGGTTTTGTTCTGTTTTCCTTGGAAAGCTCCAAGTACCACCAGCATGCTAGAGTGCCATTGTACTAAGGCACACCTTTTAGAAGAAGTGAAATGGGGAACTGAAGTTATAATTATTCACTCCTCCAACAGGAAAAACATGAATATGATTTTGTTCTGTATTTTTAGGTTTACTGATTACATAAATCAAATCCATGAAAAATCTCATTGTCACTTGTCTCAACGTTCACAGACAAAACCCAAAAGATTAAGTGTTGCTCCATAGGTTTCTCTTGTTAGTTACCTTGGCTTACAGGGTCTTGGGAGGGTCTTAGCACAGTGCTTTGCACATAGGAAGCAATATATACCACAGCTATTATTATAGCATGAAAATTACTTCAATAAAAATGTACACACGTATTTATACATACGGTCAGTTAATACACACACACACATATATATGGGGGTGTACACGCAACACACGTATGTCTGTAGACATTATGGAAATGGTATGTTGCACACTCAAATATATATTCTATTAAAACATTTACCAATGGAATAAGTCCAACTCTTTAACAGACAAATTCATTTTTCTTTTAACCATTATAGTATTCTTTGGACTTGAAGAACATTCTAGCAGAATTTGTAGTAAAGAAAATAACCATATGCAGCCTTTTCACCTGCAGTGAGTCTTTAAGAGATAACAAAGGGAGCAGAACCCAAATGGACGTCAGGGTCTGCAAACCCATCCTTGGTTTTCCTTGACCCTGGGACAAGCTACAGTAGGATAATGCAGATGTTAATGATATTGACTCAGAGAGGCCACACCTCTGTAAAGGCAAAATAACTGATTTGCTCTATTCATATATTGAAGAAGAGTCAGCAAGCATTCAAGCCAGTGGCGAGGGTTGTGGAGACATGAGCCCACTGCTCCCAGTCCTTCTGTTTAAATCACAGGGAAACCTGCCTTTCCACTCCTGGTCCACGGGCCTATCTGCTAAGCAGGCAGCAGTGAGTTGCAAATTACTACAACAGAGAAGGCCTGCAGGTTTGGGTCCACCCACACATGGGTGTGGTGTGTTCTGCTTTTGTCAGGTTACCTGCTCTACCGTGTTTCCCCAAAAATAAAACATCCTCTGAAAATAAGACCTACTTACAGGTTTCCTTCTGGGTGAAATATAAGGCATCCCCCCAAAAATAAGGCCCCCCCAGGCTCTGTCTGACAGGAAGTACTCATTTAAGGACAGTGCCATTGCTAAACATGAGAGATTTGGTCCACTGATTCTGAAAGAAATGAAGTCACAAGAAATTCACCAGGAAATTCAGGGATTGGATTGTTATGATGATGTTCCAGAAGATGATGACATGGTTATCATTGAATAAATGAGTAAATTCTTGATACTGTAGAATTCACAGTTTGTCTGGTTTGTGTTGACAACTACCATACCATATACAGGTAATAAATTTCCTTTATTTTCATTTAACAATAAATGTGCACCGTATTCTTCTTCATGGAAAAATAAGACATCCCCTGAAAATAAGACCTAGCGCATCTTTGGGAGCAAAAATTAATATAAGACACTGTCTTATTTTTGGGGAAACAGGGTAGAAGCTCAAGGGTGACTGGGGACCAGTTTGACTACTCCTAGCCACACATGAATGAATCTGCACTTCCGGCTGCATTTCCCCAGCTTCTCATATAGTCCTCTGGGGATCCACTGAACTTAACTGAATTGTCCTTGGTGCTTCCGAAAGTACATTTTCTACTTAATAGCTGACATCAAGGGGCAAATTCTGGACTGTCTTTGCATGTGTACAAAAAGGTGGAAAAGCCCAACCCTCCTGGCTGCGCTACCACCCAGGGAGAACCACTCACAACCATGAACCAAGTAGGGCCTGGGAGGACAGGTGCTAATGAACTAAGATACAAAGAAAAATGAGCTCCAAGGGTGATATGCAAAAAGGCAAAAACCTAATGGTCCCTGAGCTGTTCCAAATTGCCACATACACATACAGGTGTATGTGTGTGTCTTCCCATGCAGGGAAAAAGAAGTCAGTACAGGTGTAGGCTCATGCCAACATAATATATCCGGGTTTTGTAAATTAAGCTTGCTCTTTCTGAAATATCGCTGACATGGGAAGGGCAGATCATTCTGCATTTCTGATGCATTTCTCATGCATACGGCACAGTCCTACGGGCTCTACTACAAGGGGTGGCAACGTGCTAAGTCTTACCACTGGGAACAATTTCCTCAATACAGTGTTCTGGGTGCAAAGTCTATAACTGAACACAACTATTTTAACCAAAGTTCCCTGGGCATGGGAAGAGACCCTAGAAGAAAAAGAGGCTCACTGAAGACCGTGGAATTCATAGGCCTGAAAAACCTGCTCTTCCTAACAGCAACAAGATCTGTTTTGCTAACATGGAACTACTAAACTTTGAGGCTGTTTGCGTTTGCTTTTTATTATTTACTTATTTAATTAGTGTTCTGAGACAGATTCTCACTTTATTGCTCTGGGTAGAGTGCTATGCCATCATAGCTCACAGCAACCTGGGCTCAAATGATTCTTTCACCTCAGCCTCCCCAGTAGCAGGGATTACAGGCAACAGCACCTGGCTAGTTTTCTATTTTTAGTAGAGATGCAGTCTCATTCCTGCTCAGGCTGGGCTTGAACTCCTGACCTCAGGTGATCCACCTGTTTCGGCCTCCCAGAGTGCTAGGATTACAGGTATGAGCCCCTGCATCCAGCCTTTTTTGCTTTTTAAATATAACACATTTATTAAGATATAATTCACATTTCATAAATTCACTTGTTTAAAGTGTATGCTTCAATAGTTTAGCTCAATGGAGTGGAGTAATCATCACCACAATTAATTTTAGAACACTTTCATTGTCCCCCAAAGAACCCTCACATCTGTTAGTGGTTACTCCTCATTTCCCCCAAGTTTTCCCAGCCGTAGGTAGCTGCTAATCTACTTATTTGCCTCTTGTGGAATTTCATGTAGGTGGAATTACACAATACATGGTCTTTTGTGTCTTTCATTCAGTACAATGTTTCTAAGGTGCATCCATATTGCTGCCTGTATCAACACTGCACCCTTTTTATGGCCAAATGATATTTCATTGTGTCGATACAACATATTTTATTTATCTACTCATCAGTTGATGGGCATTTGGGTTGCTTCCATCTTTTGACTGTTATGAATAATGCTGTTGCTATGAGTATCATGTACAAGCTTTCAGGTAAACATATGTTTTCATTTCTTTTGGGAATATACCCAAAAGTGGAATTGCTGGGGGTGTGGCTACATTTTATAGTAAAAATTGTTATATATTTCTTAATCTGAGTGGTGGACGTATGAATATTCTTTGCATTATAATTCTTTACACCTTACATATATTTTGTAAATATTCTTTTGTATCCACTCAATATTTGTTAAAACCAAAAGTAACCTAAAAAAAAGTGATGCAAATTTTGAATATCTAATATTGGTCAATGACCTGGAACTACAGTAGATATTTATTGATATATTCCATGCAAATTTCTCCATATTCCATATAAAATTTCTTTTATATTGTTATAGATCCTTTTCTTCTGGTTCTTAGTTTAGGTCCCCATTAGTAAAACAATGAGGTGAATCAAGGCGATAATCCATATGATTTGTGTCCTTAATTTTCCTTCTGTCTGAGCAGTCTTGGTCAATGGAATGAAACATCCTCAGGAGCCCCTGCATTTGCTGACCCATTGTCCCTCCTTCTATTGCTGCCACCTAAGTGCTCAGAGGGGCATCCACTCTTGATTCCAAGCCAAAAGGGGGTGAAATCTTGCTCCTATAGCAGGCACCTATCACATCACATCTAGCTAGCTGTAACATGGCAAGGCATGACCTTACCAAAAGAGCAGGAATCTCAGAACACTTCTTACTTCGTTTGGAAGACGTTTTTCTGGATATTTCCTCAGCTCCAGGATATTTCATTTGGCCTCTTTTTCCAATCTAACCCCAGTTTAAGTCTCTCTGGGATCTTGACCTGTGTTGTAGAATGTAAGTTCCTTCCACACCCATTCTCCAGGCAAAGCCTCTTAGTCTGGAGTCTTCTGTACTTTCAACAGCACCCCGAATGGCTCCTATTTTGTTTTGTTGTTGTTTGATTTTTGCCGACAGGATCTCACTCTGTTGTCCTGTCTAGAGTGCAGTGGCATCATCACAGCTGACTGCTACCTCCAAACCCCAGGCTCAAGTGATGCTTCCACCTTGGCCTCCTAAGTAGCTAGGACGATGCCCGTTTATTTATTTATTTTTTTTCCTTTTTGTATGGATGGGGTCTTGCTGTGTTGGCCAGGCAGGTCTCAAATTCCTGACCTCAATCAATCTGTCCACCTCAGCCTCGCAAAGTGCTAAGGTGAGAGCCACTGTGCTGGCCTGGGTGCTATTCTTTTTTTTTTTTTTCAGTTTTTGGACGGGGCTGGGTTTGAACCCACCACCTCCAGCATATGGGGCCAGCACTCTACCCCTTGAGCCACAGGCACCATCCCTGGGTGCTATTCTTATCGGTGTCTCACTGTCTACCCCCATTGTATTTTATCTTGACTTACTCTCTGGTTTTCCCCTCTGTGGCCTGGTTTATTTCTGCTTTGATTTATACTTCATTTCCTTCTTTCTTCCATCTGCTCACCCATCAACTCTATTTTGATCAATGTAAAAGTTCTGCAACCATCTAGGGCTGGTCCATCACAAAGCTCTCCTATTATTGTGGAAATACATAATGGAATGGCACATGTTCTAATGGGGCCAATTTATTCATTACATGAAAACTAGGGCAGATTTTCAAAAAAATTTATATTATCTGGATAATTCATTCCACTTTCTACTTGACTTTACCTGCAAAGATGGGATTTTACTTTAAGGTTTGCAGTTCATTAGTGAAGATCCTTGGAAAAGAATCAGTAATTAACTATATTCCGTTTTAAGGGCAAACGTCTGACAAGTGATCAGTAGAGAACTTGTTCAGTAAAAGAGGGTACATACCTGTGTTTGTAGTCCTTTAAGACCCTGTTAGTGTAAAAGGTGGCTGCATCATTCATCTCCTTGACATAAGGACCGGGTTTGGGGGACTGAGAAAACAGGACCGTCACCCAAGCATAGAAGGAAAAAAAAAACAGGATAAGAAAGAAAATGCCTTGAAGAAGAAAAAAAGCAATGGAATGTAGACTTGAAAGTTGGAGGCAAATTTTGTTCTGTAAAGGTTAGTAAAAACTTTCCAGAAATCAGAACAGACAGCATTGAACTTTCAATATGAAAAAGCTGACACATTCAGCCTAGAAGGAGCCTTCCTTCTGCGCATCGGACTGTGGGTGAAGGAGCGTGAAGGTAGCTGTGAGTTCTCCCAAATATTACAAGAACGTGACAAGGTGACGGGGCAACATTCTATCTGGACTCACCACAGCTATCCAGCCGAGGGCAGGGATGCTTTCGCTGACGGCCGAAAGATGATTAAACATGTTACTACCCCGGTTTCTCTCTCTGAAAGTTTGGATTTCCTGAATCTTTTCTGATATGGGTTTCAGAAGTGTGGCCACTTCATTCTGTAAGCAAACATTGAGGGCTGTTACCACCAGCAGAACAGAAGCATAGCACCTTTATCTCCTAATTAGGAATCTTCAGAGAACCTACCATTTGTCAAGGCATCTAAAAGAAACAAAACAATCATTTTTCAGGATAAAATTTTTTTTTCCTTTGTTATGGTAATGTTATACTTTTTATTTGTGGAAGTATGAAAACTGCAGATATTTAACATTACTTTCTTAATTTAACATTATTAATGCTGCCTTTTGAGACATGCAAAGACCCAGCAGTAGGCTACAGCCCCAATTTTGGAGACTCCTGCATGGATCAGAGTGAAATTGAGTGTGGATTAGTTATATTTACAAATGGAATATACAGGTTACACACTGCAAAAACACAGGTGCAAAGTCAGGGTGTGTGTGCGAGGTTAGTAAAACAATGTTTTCCTATTCCTGTGGGAACATAAAATGTACGAGAGGGTCTTTGGTTTTACCAGTTTCCATAATCCATGTGAAAAAGTGGAAATCTTTCATCAAGGCTTTGTTTTTTTTTTTTGAGACAGAGTCTTACTATGTCGCCCTTCGTAGAGGGCCATGGCATCACAGCTCACAGTAAACTCAAACTCCTGGGCTCAAGGCATCCTCTTTGTCTCAGCCTCCCAAGTAACTGACTGGGACTACAGGCACCTGCCACATACCTGGTTGTCTTTCTTTCTCTCGTTCTCTCTCTCTTTCTTTTCTTTCTCTCTTTCTCTCTCTGTCTTTCTGTCTTTCTTTCGTAGTAGAGATGGGGTCTGATTTTGCTCAGGCAGGTCTCCAACTCCCGAACTCTGGTGATCCACCCACCTCGGCCTCCCAGAGTGCTGGGATTACATGCATGAGACACCGCACCTGGCCTATCAAGGCTCTTTTCAAAAAAATGTGCTGATTATAACATTTATGGTGACCTCAGCCTGGTTTGGTGTTCTGTGTTGTCTCCTGTCCACTTGGCCTGTGACTACTGGTCACTTCTAATTCAACAACTCTGAATTGTAAGACTTCTCTAGTCAGATTAAAAAAAAAAAAGACTATCAAAATTATGGGAGCTGAGTCATGAAGTATCATAGAGACAGGGACACTAGAATAGTACAGCTGCTTTAAACATCTCTTCATCCAACCTTTAGCATTCTCTGATTTCTTTAGGTAAAGAGCAGATACAAAGTTGCTTATTTAATTTTTCTTTTGTGTTCCCAAGAAATAGCAAAGGTCCTACACTTCAGCTTTGTGAAAGCTGTTGAGGAACTTTAAGTAGTATTTTAATAAATCTTGTTTGCAGACAAAAGCATACACTGGGGAAAAGAATCTGTTTTATAAATGGTGCTGGGAGAACTGTTTACTCACGTCCAAAAGACTGAAACTGGATGCCTCTCACACTTACAAAAATTAACTCACAATGGATAACAGACTTAAATCTAATACATGAAACTATAAAAAGACTAGAAGAAAGTGTGGGGAAAAACTCCGAATTTTATCTGGGTAGGAAAAGAATTTATAAAGAGGGAGCGAGGAGGGGGAAGGGAATGGGGTACTCCTGCTTAATGGGCACAATGTTAGGGTGTCTGGCACACCTCTTGGGGGTGGGCATAATTATACGAGGGACTCTACCTAACAAATGCAAACATTGTAACCTATTTCTTTGTACCCTCAAATTAACCTGAAATAAAAATTAAAAATAAAAAAATAACAAAAAATAAATACTCCAGTAAAATAAAAAGAGAATTTATGAAGAAAATCCCGTTGGTAACTGCCATCAACAACAAAATTAAATCAACGGGACCTGTGAAGTTAAAAGGCTTCAGCACAGGTAAGGACACAATCAACAAAGCAAACAGGTAACCTTTAGAGTGGGAGAGGATATTTGCATGCTGTGAATCTGACGGAGGGCTAATCACCAGCCTACAAAGAACTCAAGCAAATCAATAAGAAAAGAACAAACCACCCCATTAATAACTGGACAAGAGACATGAACAGAATCTTTTCTCATGAGGACATTCAGATGGCCAACAAACACATGGAAAAATGCTCATTGTGCCTAATCATCAGAGAAATGCAAATCGAATCCACTTTGAGATATCACCTAACCCTAGTGGGAATGGCCCACATCACAAGATCCCAAAGCAAGAGATGCTGGCACAGGTGTGGAGAGAAGGGCACACTCAGGCACTGTTGGTGGGATTACAAACTAGTAGAGCCTTTATGGAAAGAAGTGTGGAGAATCCTCGAAGAACTAAAAGAGGACCTTCCATTTGATCCTGTAATCCCATTACTAGGTATCTACCCCAAAGAAAAAGTCATTTTACCATAAGGATATTGGCACTCAAATGTTAATAGCAGCTCAAGCAAAGATGTGGAAACAACCCAAGTGTTTGTCGACCATGAATGGACTGATGAACTGTGGTATATGTATACCATACCCCAAGTATTCATCAACCCATGTTTACATGGATGGAGCTGGAACATATTCTTCTCAGTAATGTATTTCAAGAATGGAAGAAAAAGTATCCAATGTACTCAGCCCTACTATGAAACTAATTTAGGGCTTTCACATGAAAGCTATAACCCAGGTATAACCCAAGAATAGAGGGAAGGGGGAAAGGGAAGGGATGGAGGGGGGAGGTGGGTGTTGGGAGGGTGATTGGTGGGATTGCACCTGCGGTGCATCTTACAAGGGTATATGTGAAACTTAGTAAATGTAGAACGCAAATGTCTTAATACAATAACTAAGAAAATGCCAGGAAGGCTATGTTAACCAGTGTGATGAAAATGTGTCAGACAGTCTATAAACGCAGTGTATGGTGCCCCATGATCCCGTTAATGTACACAGCTATGATTTAATAAAAAAACAAAACAAAACAAACAAACAAACAAAAAAACAAGGCAAAGGCCTTACAGATTTGGTACGAAGAAACTTAGTCAGGGTTCTTATGGGCTATTTCCCCCCCCCCCCCCAAAGTCATATGTTGAAGGACTACCTCAAACTACAAGCCTATTTGGAGATAGGGTCTTTGAAGAGGTAATTAAATTAAACTGATGTCACTTGGGTAGGCTTTCATCCAACGTGACTGGTGTCCAGCACATCTGGACACAGATATGTGCGGAAGAAAGATGATGTGAGGACACAGGGAGAAGATGGCCATTGACAAGCCAAGGAAAGAGGCCTCAGAAGAAACTAACCCTACCAACACCTTGTTCTTAGATTTACAGCCTCCAGAAATGTGGGAAAATAAATTGCTATTGTATAAGCCACATACTCGGTGGTGCTTTATTATGGCAGCTCTATACAAGGGTCCTACACCAATTCAGGGAAAGCAAATGTCCTCATGTTCTTTGCCCCCAAACCCTCAACAATAAAACAAACAAAAAATCCTTCTAAATACTCCTGGCTCTAGATACACTATTTCATGTTGGTTCATTAATGGCTACCAACACGCAGTTTTCAATACCGTCCCTGAATATCCCGCTCTTTACAAAGCAGACGTTATCTTCTCCAAAGGATGCTTTTCGGTCTAAACTCAACATCCAGTCAAAGGTGTGGTATTGGTTTCCTCAGAAGGCGGCTGTCTTTTCTTCACGGCAGACCTATTAAACAGCATCCTCCATTTTCTTCAACTACATGCTCCACCAGAATATTCTTGATGCTACAGTATTTTTGAGAAAGGCCAGAATGTCTTAATTGCTGGTGATGCCTGGCCCATTGCCCCAAGGGGAAAAAGAACCAGAAACCGTGTAATTACAATGTTAGAGAGATTTATTAAGGCCATCTTTGTTTATCTCTAACTCGCCAAGGACAAACTCTGAAGTCTGAGGAGACAGTGTATCCTAGAAGATATTTTATGTTGGTTATCTGATGGAAGCATCATAAAGATTGAGAAAGTTTTCTTTTGCTTTGGTCTGGCCATTGTATGAAGAGATGTCATCATTAAAAAAAAAAAAGTAGCAATGTTGAGAGAACTAAGCACAACGGCTATTTGCACAACTCTAATAAACAGTGCAGCTTTTATTCTGTGCCAACAGAGTTCTCCTGTACTTTAAAGTAATCTTATCTTTGCCAGTTCATCCTGAACTTTCACAGCTGGAATAAAAAAATAGAAGAGAACATTACAGTGACGGTGTGATTTCCATCAAGGCTTATTGTGTGGGATGTCAGACGAAAAGCCAGTGGGGGTGCTATTAGTTAGAGGTGCTTCCACCTGTGTAAGTATTAAGCACACGTTAGGCATCATCAATACAGGCTGATTTGCACTGATACAGTTACAATTACAAAAGGGCTTGCCTCTAAAAGAGGAGAGGCATCCTGTTTTTTGTTTGTATTTTTTTTCAATGGAGTGATTTTAAAGTCATTCCATTGAATGGCTACTTTTATGTAGGTGTCAATCGGAATTGTTTTTTTGAATATTTCACTCAGGTTTCTTTTATTCTGAGAAGTTTCTTTGATAGAAAATAATTTCTCAAGGTAGATGTGAAGATGAGTTGACACCTTCCCTGCCCAAGTTTCTGTGGGTTTTACAGAAGGTGGAAATGGCCGGTGTGGAGGTGACGCCTGAGCCAACAGCGAGTGTTCAGCAAATACTTCTGAGGGCTCTCTCAGCTGGATGGGCTGCACTTTGGAGAGTAGTTTAGGACTCCATGTCTTTATGACCCCAGTTTCTGCTTTAAAGTTGAAGCATTGAGTCCCATTATCAGCTTCATCTCAGTTGAGCTCCAGAAGTAATTGAATTGTTTTGCAGAAAGTAAAATGAACGAGTTTTATCAGCAAGCTTTGTAGAAACTTTACCCAAAAAGGAAAACTAAATTCCTACTCATGCGGAACAAACTCTAGGAGTTTGGCCTTAAAGATGTGTTATTGAGTAAAACAAAATAGGCCTGATATTTCTGGAATCCTCGGTTCTCATGTCATTTTTCATCAGGTAGAAAATGGTTCGATCACTGTTACTTCTTTTTAACTAATTGCTTTTTCTGATAATAAATTTAATATGTGCTCTTTGTGAAACACTGGAAAATACAAATGGGAAAAGGAAAGTAAACAATAAGCATTCTTAATTCCACCACATGGAGAAAAGCATTGCTAAAAGTTGGTGTTCATTTTTTTTTTCTGGAGACATAATTATTGAAGATCTTTTCAAAAATAACAATAATTACTTTTAAAATAATGGCTATTCAAGCTGTAAAGAATGATTCTAAGAGTTGAACTCAAGCAGTTCAGTTAAAAGAGGCAAGCACACCAATAAAATTCCAACAAGAGACTCCTGGTAAGTCCTGTGAGAACTCTCACTTTAGAAAGAATGTTTTAAAAGTAAATATTACAAATGCATTACCATTACAATGCAAATGAAATTAACAACACCGAAATAGTATTTTTGATCTTTGGATCTCACCTATATTTAAAATTCTAAGAAAGCTCATCTCAAGCCATAATTCTTGGCAAAACAACTATCAATCGTTACTTTGATTTATGTGTTTTGTGCAAAGTTTTACCAGCTGCTTTCATTTGGAGGCACACGTGTATGTACGGAAAGATATATATCAAAGTGTCAACATGTAATGTATATTTAATTTTATTGGCTTATCTATATATTTAAAATTTTCTACTATGTACATAGTACATAGTACTATGTATTACCCCTTTGTAATTAAGGGGAAAGTTTTAGAACATATTAACCAGTTTTTTACCTTCAGAGGTAGGAAAAATTTCAGATAGATGCCATGAAGTTTGCATGTACCAAAAAATATGAGGCCTCCTTCTTGCAATAAGAGATGTGGCTTCAGGGAAACACATTCAGAAACTGCCAGAATAAATTATTCAGATGAAGAAGAACAAAGTTTTCTCAAGCAAAGGTTATCCAAATCAGGGACAGTGTTTCCTTCTAAAAATGTATTATTTGGGCATATTCTAATAATTGAAGCAATTGTTTCCACCATTTCAAGACAGAGCAAATATTTTTAACAGAAATGTTCCACTGAGTTACCTTTTACTTTGGTGTAGTTATAGGTATTTCCCTAGGCTAGTTCCCCTTTGTGTCCATACTCTAAAATTTTGAAGAATATGCCTCATGGAAATACTTTTAAAAACCTGTACATTTAAGACAATTTAAAATTCCTGCAAAACCATCAGAGAAGTCAAACCAAATAACCAAATGTACCTCATACCACAATAGCTGGCATTACATTGTGTGATAAATTCCTTGGAAAATATTTTTGTATCTTCTTAAGACTTTATTGCTTACATATATGCCTTATTTTAGGGTTGCTAGACTATCTTAAAATATATACTCAAGAATCTTTTTTGCTTATGTTCCTTACATATTTGCTTATATTCCTTAAAAATCATTCTTTAGGAGTAAAACTTGGTGACTTGATTTTCCACAAGGAGAATGACCTGCTTTGGATGGTTGCATTGTCCTGATACCTCATAGAGGCACCTTTAACATGCAAAAACTCCTTATATTTTTAGTGGACATCTTTTGAAACCTCATCTGTATGGTTTTTTGGTTTTTTTTTTCTTAAACAAACTATTTCAAACATACAGAAAAGCATAGAAAATAATAATGTCAGGCTCTCATTATTATAAAACATAATTTAACGTTGGACGGGGGCCCAGGATCATCACCACAATGCTGCTTGACTGACATTTGCAGAGAACAGCTGGAAATGCAAAGGTCTGGAGCACGGGACACAGAACTATTTGGATAAGACCTCCCAGTGGCACTGAAGTTGGACATCACATTGTTCTATTTTTCACATAAAGGTGGAACAGTGCACTTGCAGTTGCAAATTGGGCATTCAGGCTACTCTGAAGTCATTATCATACTCTTCAGATAGCAATCTACACTGTTGTTATCAATCTATTTCAACTTAGGAGAATCATTCCAAGCTTACCTAGAATTCTGGGGCCATTGATACAACGAACAGTGGACATTTCCTTGTCAGTTCCCACTGCATAGTCTTTGCTTTGCCACAGTTCACAGGTGTGAGCCCCATCTCTCATCTCTTCTAGATCTCGTGCTGCCGTCTTTGGGGAAGTGCTCCCTCTACAGCAGTGGTTCTCAATCTTCCTAATGCTGCGACCCTTTAATACAGTTCTTCAGGTTGTGGTGACCCCCAACCATAAAATTATTTTCACTGCTACTTCACAACCGTAATTTTGCTACTGTTATGCATTGTAATGTAAATATCTGATATACAGGAGACCCCCAAAGGGGTTGCGACCCACAGGTTGAGAATCGCTGCTCTAAAGCCTACAACTTCATCAGAACAAGAACACAGCTCTGTCGCATGATGCGTGGGTCTCAATGTTGGCCACTGTTCAGAAGGGTAGGTATGTGATGTAAAATGTCAAGTTCAGTGGAAATCTAGACATTCAACACCGTGGCCCATAATAGTTTGTGTCCTTGTCTCTACAATACCTCATATCCTGAGTCTAGTTGCAATAATAGGGGATTGGAAGATGATAAAAACAAAACAACAACATGAAAATCCCTCATTATCAACTGCTCCCTCAGGTTGAGATTTATAGTTTTCATTACAATTGTTCTGATATGTTCACTGGCAGTGCAAAAAGGCAACAGTCCAATCAGAGAACACATATCTTGGCCATTCACACCCTATCGTGCAGGCTGGTGATAAATATGGGATACCAGGAAGCTCCAGTCATCTCTCCTGTATAATGGGACTTGGCTGAATGGGTTTCTGGAAAATGCTGGGTTCGTGGCAAGGGCACCGGATTAGCTGGATTACTGGCAATCCAGGAGGAAGTAGTGGATCAATAATGAGCACTGACAAATAAAGACATACAAAATCACTGCAGAGAGAGACCAGAAATGTGGTGGGAAAATTAAGGTGAAAATCAAAGCTTAACCTAGTTATCTGCAATAAGAATAAGACAATAGATGAGGCCGAGAACAATCCCATTTTGCATTTCGTTATTGTTTCAGCTTATTGTATTGGTTCAGCAGAGAAGATACCAGCTCTTACCTTATCTGGGAGGGACCACCTGTCTTCTGACAGTGGTGAATTTTATGATCACCTATAATTCTATTTTATGGAGATTCTGCACATTAAAGCTGAATAGCAGATCTCACTGTGCTTTACTCAAACCAGAGGGACTTCGCTAACAATCCTTCAGGATGGGAACTGGAGGACTCCCTCCCCACCCCCCACCCCAAAAAATCCATTCAAATTCTCTAGCTTTACAACATCTAAGACAATGTACAGTGATCAGAAATTAGTTCTTTGGAATAGCAAAAGAAAACATTCTTTGGAACTGTCATTCATATTTTATTCGACAAACGTTTGATGAGCATTGATTATTTGCCAAAGACTATGCTGATTGGTTTTCACCTGTTGTGCCTCACTTCTAATGGTAAATATCAAACTATCAAAGCCACCCTTTGAAAGATCCCAGGCTAGTCACTACCTGGGTCATTTACCGGGTTGTTGCCTTTCCCTTAAATAAGTGGCCCATGGTATGGATGGCCAGGTCTTTTCTCTGAGATTCATTTATGCAAAACATGGCTGAGGTGATGTAAATCTAGAGTTTCAGTTTCAAACTCAGGAGATGTAAAGAATTTCAATAATTACTATGTTAAGTCTTAAGATTTTCCATAGAGCAGATGAACCACAGTTGTACCAAGCCACTGATAGCTAGCTCCAGTCATCCTTAATATGAAGCTGCTTTCTTTCTTTTCCTTTTTTTAATTTTTTTGAGACAGAGTTTCACTTTGTCACCCTTGGAAGAGTGCTGTGGCGTCACAGCTCACAGCAACCTCAACCTCTTGGGTTCAAGTGATCCTCTTGCCTCAGCCTCCCCAGTAGTTGGGACTACAGGTGCCCACCATAAGGCCTGGCTACTTTTACAGACAGGGTCTCGCTCTTGCTCAGGCTGGTCTTGAACTCCTGAGCTCAAGGAATCCGCCTGCCTTGGCCTCCCAGAATGCTGAGATTACAGGCATGAGCCACCACACCTGTCAGAACCTGCTTCCTTTTTGAAGGTTAGCATAATCTTTATGCTCCTATGATTGCACTGTTTGTTCTCCCCAAGAGCGGTGCACCTAGCCGGGCAGTGGCTGCTCTACTTAAGCACAGCTCAGCACAACCAGCGCTTCCTGGGGGAAGCCTTCAGGGGGAGTTTTGCATATGGCACCCCTCAGGTACTCATAGTTCACTTCAGAATACTAAATGAGGTACTAAAGAAACCCATTTATTTACCTTTCCTTAACTACATGCCTCTCAAGCTTTTTGCCCAGGGAACTTTTAATTCCTCAGCAGTTTTCTGTGGCACAGACCCAGGGAAATGCTGTTAGCAGAGGCTCCAGGGGGGCTCCAGGGTTTCACAGAGGCCTGCAGAGGCTGCCCACGGGGGGCTCCTTTGTCCTCCTCCTCTCCACTTCCTCTCACTTATTACCATGGAGACGCTTTCAAGGGCATTTAATGGAGGCAAAGCAGTCTCTCCTCTCTCATCTCAGACACACACACACCCATGCAGCACGGCTGCTTTCAGGAGCTATGATGATCTCTGGGTGGCGGGTGGCCAATGGGATTCCGACCTGTGCTGTGGGCTTTTCTGCTGCCATCTCTTGGCCAGCTCTGTCCCCCATTTCCAACCATTCCCACCACTGGAGTCACAATCTCTTTCCTCTCCTCTCTCCGTATTTTCTTGGTTTTGAACTGGGATGCTTATTTTTATTTTTATTTGTTTTGAGACAGAGTCTTACTATGTTGCCCTCTGTAGAGAGCTACAGTGTCACAGCTCACAGCAACCTCTAACTCTTGGGCTTAAGTGATTCTCTTGCCTCAGCCTCCCTAGTAGCTGGGACTACAGGCGCCTGCCACAATGCCTGGCTATGTTGTTGTTGTTGTTGTTGTTGCAGTTGTCATTGTTGTTCAAACCCCAGGCCGGGTTTGAACCCGCCAGCCTCAGTGCATGTGGCTGGTGCTGTAACTACTGTGCTGCTGTGGGAGCCGAGCCTGGGATGCTTATTCACGGGGGATTTTTGGTTACTTCCAAGTCAACAGCAGCCCCACAGCCTTCCCTGACTTAAGGCTTCTGTATGCCATCGAGCCTGTGGCCTCCAAGTCCTGTTAGTGCTTGTTCCCTGCTCAGCCTGGCTTTTGACATTGACTGCAAAGGGACAGTGTGGCTAAAAGCATGTGTGACTCGAGCATAAAACATAGTGTACACCGAGAGCTATTGCCCACGAGGCGTGTGCAGGAAGACAATTCTTAATTGACTCAGTTATTAGACATTTATCCTGAATGAAATGGAGCTCACCTGGAGTTCTAGCAGAGGAATGACATGATGTGATTTTGCTTCCTGAGACTTGCTCAGGCTGCTTGCAGTTTTCAGAATAGATTGTTGGGGGTGGGGACGGTGGGGTAGTAAGTGCAGAGACCTTATCTGAGACTACTGCAATAATTTGGACGAGAGATGGAGGTAGCTGGGGCCAGAGTGAATGCTGTGGAGATTATAAGAAGTAGATTCTAGACTGGATGCAGGGTATCAGAGCCAATGGGAAGTCAGAAATGACCCCTTGGTTTCTGACTTGAGCAACCAGAAGGACAGAGTTGCCATCAGCTGAGAAGAGGACATAGCAGAAAGAGCAGGTTTCAGCAGAAAGCCCAGGAGCGCTGATTTGGTCATGCTTAACCAGGCTTTCCCAGGGGCCACGATTCACAAGTATCTCCTGCCGTGCAGCTGTTGATCCTTGTTTTGTCTCCCCAGTCAGCTCAGTTCCTTGTTGGTCTCAACTCTTTAGTTTGCCTTTGCTTGAAAGGATCTTCAACCCGGGGCACACAATGCATGGACATGCTGTGTGCTCCTGCACTCGCTGCAACTCAGTTTCAGTTGGTACAGCACCACATGGAAGTGCTCGGCTCCACACCTGCAGGGATGGTCCTTCTGGCCCCCATCAGCCAGGGGTGAGACCTGTGTTGTTTCTCTTCTGGGATGGCTTGTGCTGAGTCATCCACTCTAGCCAGCGGCAAGAGTTTGTGAGACAGCCAGCCTGGATTATGGGTACAGTCTGTGGTTGGCAGTAAAATTATTTTTGTTAATTTCCCAGGTCCATTACTTATTATATCCTGAAACTAGCTGGCCCATAGAGAAGGAAATTAAACCTTTGGACTTGGCTTCATTTGTACCATGTTTTACCTAATTGAGGTAATGGATAGGGGTGCAGTGTTTAAGACAGTTGATTTGGGTTAAACCCAATCACATTATGTGAGTGGATGCTGGTGGTTTAGCTTGTATTTTTATCCTAAACAGTTTATCCCACAGTGCTTGTCATGTAGCAGGTGAATGAACAAATGAATAAATGAACACACAAACAAATGCTGACGTGATCAATGAAAACAAAGCTTCTGAGAACTCAGATGCAATCTGGTTAGCAGAAACAAAGTCTACCTATCTAAAGACGGCCATAGTTTATCTTGTTTCGACAAATGTACATTTTACAAAATGATCTTGTATTTTATTTCTCCTCTTTTTTCCTTTGTAAATATTTTTACCTGCCTGAGAGCCACCAACACTAACTCATTATCTTTCCTTGCTCTGTTTATCTGTTCAAATATTTATTGAGCGCCTGCTATGTGCCAGGCCTAGGCCTAGGCCCTTGAAATACATGAGTGAGAAAGAAAGGCCTCCTCTATGGGATTTATAAGCAGTAAACAGTGAACAAGAGCTGTATTAAACATGTCATACTATAAAACAAGGAGTGGAGCAGGAGAAAGGGGGGTCAAAGGTGCTGGGGAGATTTGTTAATGTAAAGGGGCTTAGGTAAGAATATTTGGCCGACCAAAACAGCTGAACATTTGGTTGATACTATTTCATCCAGCCAGCCTGTCACAGGTTAGCAGCTGGTTAGAATGGAAAATGCAACAGCAATGAGGAGAAATTGGGAAGTGGAAGGGGACAAAAGCTGTGTTTCCCCCAAATGGCTGCCCTGAATTCAGCACAGGCAACCAGTCTGTGCACAGGCTGCAGTTCACTTTCTTTTTGCATTTGATAGTAGATTTGTTTTTTATTTATTTATTTTTTATTGTGAAATCATAGCTGTGTACATTAATGCAATCATGGGGCACCATACACTAGTTTTATAGACCATTTGACACATTTTTATCACACTGGTTAACATAGCCTTCCTGGCATTTTCTTAGTTGTGTTAAGACATTTATATTCTACATATACTAAGTTTCACATGTACCCTTGTAAGATGTACCGCAGGTGTAATCCCACCAATCACCTCTTCCTCCCCTTTATAGCTTTCATGTGAAAGCCATAGATTAGTTTCATAGTAGGGCTGAGTACATTGGATACTTTTTCTTCCATTCTTGAGATACTTTACTAAGAAGAATATGTTCCAGCTCTGTCCACGTAAACATAAAAGAGGTAAAGTCTCCATCTTTCTTTAAGGCCGCATAATATTCCATGGTGTACATATACCACAATTTATTAATCCATTCATGGATCGATGGGCACTTGGGCTTTTTCCATGACTTAGCAATCATGCATTGGGCTGCAATAAACATTCTGGTACAATTATCTTTGTTATAATGTGATGTTTGGTCTTCTGGGTATATACCTAGTAGAGGAATTATAGGATTGACTGGCAGATCTATTTTTAGATCTCTAAGTGTTGTCTAAACATCTTTCCAAAAGGAATGTATTAATTTGCATTCCCACCAGCAGTGTAGAAGTGTTACTTTTCTCCACATCTAATGCCAACATCTCTGGTCTTGGGATTTTGCGTTATGGGCTAATCTTACTGAAGTTAGATGGTATCTCAAGGTAGTTTTGATTTGCATTTCTCTGATGATTAAAGATGTTGAGCACTTTTTCATATGTCTGTAGGCCGTGCGCCTGTCTTCTTCAGAGAAGTTTCTCTTCAAGTCCCTTGCCCAGCCTGCGATGGGATCCCTTGTTCTTTTCTTGCTGATACGTTTGAGTTCTCTGTGGATTCTGGTTATTAAACCTTTGTCGGAGACATAACCTACAAATATCTTCTCCCATTCTGAGGGCTGTCTGCTTACTTTACTTACTGTGTTCTTGGCTGTGCAGAAGCTTTTTAGTTTGATCAAGTCCCAGTAGTGTATTGTTGAAGCTGCTTCAGTTGCCCAGGGGGGTCCTCCTCATAAAATACTCGCCCAGACCGATTTCTTCAAGGGTTTTCCCTGCATTCTCTTCTAGTATTTTTATAGTTTCATGTCTTAAGTTTAAATCTTTAATCCAGTGAGAGTCTATCTTAGTTAATGGTGAAAGGT